>JAJIBD010029025.1:0-186396 GCA_021461705.1 Cryptotis parvus
ATGACTATCTTCTAGGTTTGCATCAAAGGAATATACTTGTTATGTCCTGGGTACTAGTTTTATGTTGCAGAAATCCAATACTCTAAGAAAGACAAGATAATATATAATTAACTTTCTATACTAAATTGCTTTAAGTAAATAGATGCTCTTTAACAGGAAGAGCTATATATTTAAGACCAATCACTTGATCACTTGAATCCCGTTATTCATCGATTTGCTCGAGCGGGCGCCAGTAACATTTCCATTGGACCCTATCACGTGCCAATGTAGCCCAATGGCATCTGGTTGATTCAGGAATATGAAGAGCCTCAAACCGTTCCTTCAGGGTCTTGACAAGGGAAGTCTGACCATCTTGTAGGTGGGCGGCCACGTGATCTTTTGACATCCCGTGGGATCCAGTCGGTAATGGCTCTAGTCCAGCGGTTGTCTCCAAATCGCATTACATGTCCAGCCCATCTGATTTTTCGATGCCTTGGCAAGCGAGACAGCATCCCTGATTCTGGAATAGCGCGGAGGTCAGAACTCCGATTCCTTCTCTCACTTGAGTGAGGCGTGATATTCCAAGCATAGCTCTTTTCTGATTCCTCTCTGGGAGACCAAATAGCATTCTCATCCTGCTTTCGTAGGGCCCAGGTCTCTGAGGCGTATGTTAATGCAGGGAGAACGGTGGAGTCAAAGAGATGTGCCCCGGAGCCGGAGGTTCTTTGTCCTTTTAGCTATTTCTTCGATGCCTTTGAAGGCATTCCATGCCGCTCTCTTCCTCCTGCGCAGCTCAGGTTTTAGGTCGTTCATCATGTTGACTTCTCGACCTAGGTACACATAACTGCTGCATTCAGAGATGTTTGTTCCATTGAGAGTGAATGGGGCCTCTGGAACTAGTTCATTCTTCATGAACATAGTTTTCTTTAGATTCAGCTGTAGACCTATCTTTCCACATTCTCGGTCAAAGTCAGCCAGCATTTGTGCCGCTTGGCTAATGTTTGGTGTTATTAGAGCGATGTCATCAGCGAAGCAGGGTGGTGTAGTTGCCGACCATCTATCTTCACTCCCATTCCTTCCCCATTCTAATTGTCGCATGATGTTCTCGGGGTGGCGCTGAAGAGTTTTGGTGAAATGGTATCACCCTGTTGAACCCCTCTTTTCACATCAATGATCACTTCTTTGTAGAATGGTGAGATCCTGGTGGTGAATCCGTAATACAGCTCACGAAGGATCTTGATGTATTGGGTTTGAACACCCTGTTTGGCTAGGGCTTCGATGACTGCTTCAGTCTCCACAGAATCAAAGGCTTTCTGTAAATCAATGAGCGTGAGACAGAGCGGCATCTTGTACTCCCTACAAACCTCAATGAGCTTGGTTACTGTGTGGATATGGTCGATTGTGCTGAATCCTTTCCGGAAGCCTGCTTGCTCGCATGGTTGTCCTTCATCTAGTGTTCTGCCAATCCTGTTCAGGATGACTCGTGTAAACAGCTTGTAGATGACGGACAACAGGCAGATGGGGCGATAGTTGCCCGATGTCGTGAATGTCTCCCTTCTTGAACAGTAGAACTGTCCTGCTGGTTTTTCCATTGGGAGGGCACCTTGCATTCGGACAGGTAGCGTGTGAAGAGCCGAGCTAGTGTATTGATGAGTACCGATGGCAGATTCTTCAGGTGTTCGGGTCTGACTTTGTCTGGGCCTGGTGCTGTTTCCTTCTTTACCGACGAGATGGCATGTCAGGTTTCAGAAGGGAGAACGTTGAGAATGGCATATCCATCCTGTGGAATTTGGTATGTGGGCAGGTGGATGTGGCTATCAAAGAGATTTGAGTAGAAGTCCTGGATAATCTTCTCCATTGCCTTTCTGGAAGATGTGATAGATCCATCAGGGCGTCGGAGGGCAGTCATCTTGGTCTTATAGTTGGCGAAGGACAGGCGGGCAGTGCGAATGCTTTTCCTGGCTTCTGCTGCATCTTCCAGTATTTCTGCTCTTCTGTCTTTGAGTCTTCTTTTATTGCTTCTCTGCACCGTTTGCTTAAGCTTGGGCGTTAGCATTTTGGTCTCCTGAGGCTTGCGCCTTGCCGCGTTAGCGGAATGAGCTCGAGAGTTTCTGAAGACAAGCGTTCCTTTTGTGTCTTTCTCTCTCTCGGCATTTCTTCGCACAATCATGGAGGTACTGAACCAGTCGGTTGTATTCTTCATCGATGTACGTCAATGATGGTATCTTCCCATGTTGCTGCAATGGTGCCAAAGAGTTCCCAGTTGGTGAGTCGTTCTGGGAGTTCTCTTCTTAAACTTTGCAGCCTTTTCTCCCCTTTGTGGGAAGTAGAATTTTGCCTAAAGAAGCGGTTGGTCCGATCCTGTTTTGGAATTTAGGGGCTAACCTACATCGGTCAGACCAAACCGTTGATGGAAGATTTGAAATGATAGTAAAAATAAAATAATGCATTAATGAAGTACTTGATTAGAATCAGTAGGATATGCTCCAAGTTTGAATGTATATGTCTCAACAATTAATATTAATTGCCAGAGTGTTCTATAATAGATATTGGTATTGATTCTGCCACCATTTAATGGAGATGCAGTAAAAGGAAAATGATATTTATTCAGATTATAAGATTTATGACATATTCCCATAATTATAAAAGTTTATCATGTAAGAATAAAATAATGATCACTATTTGAACTTATTTCAATGACTTTATGAAGCACAGTAAAACAGTCTATAGGCCTTTGAAGATTTTAAAATGTTTAACTTTGTATCTAAAAGCTAAATTTTATAAATCGTAAAGTACTTGTAGTTACAGTTAACTTTAATATTGGCATCATTAAATATGTTTCATAACTGGGCATTATAGATACTGTCACTATAGCTAAAGGATTATATAACGATTCTTTAATTTCCCAATAGATTATATTAAGCATTTTATTACATTATTTTTAAGTTAATTATTTTCACATAACATTTAAAGTATTTGAAATTGTACACTTCTTTTAGGAAAAATACTACTGTTATCATAAGGATAAACCAATGGCCCTTTATGTTAAGATGAGTGATGGGCGGAGTAAAGCAGTGGAAAAGGTATCTAAGCCTGGGAGGAAATTCTAAGACCTGTCTATATCTTCTAATATTCAGAACCCACACTTACCTAGGCCATCCTTCCCTATAGCCATAAATGCCAGAGGTTCATATATAATAATTCTTGTTTTAGTGAAATTGTCCTTTTTTATTCCAAAAAGTACTCAGGCCCCTGTATGAGATACTCACATACATGGGGCGGGCTACTTACCGGCTCTCCCTGTTCCAGCTCATCACGAGATGCCCGGGTTCTAGTTCTGGCCACCACCACAGCTGAGCCTCACAAGAGCCAAGAGGAACCGCCACGAGGGCCACCATTTTCACATCAGGACTCCCCCTTTTGGCAGGCTCCACCCAGCAGAAGAGCCCATCACAGCCTAGTTCAAGCGACTGCTTTGCGGCCGTCGCGGTTCATCAACATTATTGAGCATTCTCAAGATTAGAGGTGACTACAAAGTATCCCACCCTCATGGCAGAGCCTGGCAAGCTACTCATGTCATATTTATGCCAAATACCAGTAACAATTATAGACCTTATTCCCATGACCTGATGGAATGGTTTGAGGCTGTTTATGTTCTTGGAGCAAGCAAATCGCTTAGGCTCTACTAGCACGTTACAGGACATATGGAGATGTTACTGTTGCCTGCCTGAGCAAAACTATGAACATCAGGAAGAAAAGTGATACTCAGGCCCCTTGTGTTCCCATTGGTAGTTTTATATTGGGGCAGTTAAATTCAGGGCTTACTTGTTTTCTGACTTGAGAATGAGAAAGTTTGACTGGAAATAAGAGGCTAGTGCCTTTGAAAGGAACAAGCTAAATCAGAAAGGCAGAAGAAAAATCCTGATTTTGAGGGCGTTAGAACTACTATATTGTACAATAGGTTTGAAATCTCTTGATGGTTGATGGTTCCCATCAACTGTTTCCATCTCATGGAAAAATTTAATTTTTGTCCAAATGTGGAAAAGATGTTTACTTGCAAAGATGCAAGTAAAGAATTTTAAAAAGGATTTTAATGGGCCAAAAGTGATCTGAAATAGCGATGGCATTCTTCTTGAATGTCATCATAGGATTTCCATGAATGTTAAACATTTCAATACTAAAATTGGTATGGAATCTTAAGAATTCCATGAATTTTAACAACAATCAATACTGAAATCTGTATGGAATCTTAAAATTCCATGAATTTTAACAATCAATACTAAAATTTGTATGGAATCTTAAAATTCCATGATTACCTAAACCATTCTGAGAAGCAAAGGTGGTGGGAATGCATTCCCTTGACCTTGAATTACTATAAGGTTGTACTAGTAAAATTGGTGATACTGGAATAAAGGTACCTCTTATGCCAGTGGAACATAGTGGAGCCCTAGACATAAACCCTCAGATTTATGGAAGAGTAAACTATGACATAAGAGCTGGGTAGATATAGTGGAACAATTAAACTTCTTTAAAAATATTGGGATAACTACACTCAAAAAGTGAAACCAGTTCGCATTTCAAACCATAACCAGAAGTTAATTCAAGATTGAATTAAAGACTTGAAATTAGACCACCGCCATAAAGTACACAGAAAAATGTGAGCAAAAGTCTCCAAGTGAAAACCTCAGAGATGTCTTAGTGGAAATGACTTAATTGATTTGACAAAGGCAATACACACAAAACAACAAATAGAATGACATAAAACTATAAAAATTTTTGCATAGCAAACTGTCTAAAATAAAGGACACTTGAGTAGGATAAAATGTTTGCACACCATATAACAGATAAGGACTGATATTTAAGATATGTAAGGCACTTTTGTGTAAAACACAAAGTCCACAAAATGTACCATAGAAAATAACATAGCCAAATGGCATGGCCCCTTAGAAAACAGGAGAAGTAATGACCAGACACTTCCCAAGAAGATAGCATAAGGGAAAATGTTCATTTCACTGAATCCTGGAAATACAAGTCAAATGACAGCAAAATACCATCTACACCAGTGAGAATGGCATTTTCCAAAGACTGGAAACATAAGCTGTGTGTGGGGGCGGAGAGGGAGGTGGAAGTTATGGATTTGGTCAGAAAGGAAGCTTTATCTGCTGTTAAGGGAATGTTGTCTACTCAGCTTCCATGATCTCCCATCCCCCTCCTCAGAGTTGATTCCTGAGCACAGAGCAAAGATTCAACTCCAGAGCACCTCCTGTTGTGACTTAAAACAAACAAAATTCCCATATGACCCAGTGATTTCACTTGTTGGAATCTACCCCAAGGACACTAAAAAACATTACATTGAAAATATTTGTGCCCACACCTATGTTCTCTGTAGCACTAAACTAACAGTCATAATAAAATTAACCCTACTACGTGACAAATGAATGGATAAAGAAGTTTGGTGTGCTATAAAGTTGTGAGATAAGATGGAATCTTTTCCATGAACTTGGATGGAAATGGAGGCATCATGGTAAGTGAAATGTCAGAGGGAGAAGGTCAAATACAAAATGACCTTATTTGCATGATATATATGTATAAGTCTGTGGATAAACAAAGAAGGGAATAGGTAATATCAAATGATGTCAAACGTTGACCTTTGATTACAAAACAATTTCCAAGCAGTGAGAGGAAAAGGCCTAGAGTGCCAGAGATGAAGAGGAAAATTAGGACAAGTGACGGGATTTGGGCACTTTTGCTGCTAAGAAATTATAATAACTGTACCTCAAAATCAAAAAATGTAATAGTATTGTAATCATATTTCCTAAACTATAATAAAAAATTTAAAAGCAAAAGCAACAGTAATAATGTAGTCCTTACTCTCAGGTACCATACATAACCTTCCAATTTAAGTGAATCTAGAATATTTAGGAATGACCCTCAAATGACTAGTGGTATCAGATTTCATTTCATTGCTGGCGGGATGTCACATTTAGTTTTATTGAACAAAAAAAATATACTAATAGAGCATTGCTTATCCTGTACAACTCAGGCTATTGTATCTTTATTAATTCTTGCAGGGGAAGCAATCTAAAAATACAATGCGGCCAGAATTTATGAGCTCCCATATTGCATATTTTTCTCGATTGATCTTACCAGGTGAACAAGCATGTATACACTATTTTTCTTGAGCGTTCTACTCCATGTTAGTTAATTTGTTGACAATACAAAGCCATATTAATACTTAGTGATAGTACAAACTATTCGTTAAGTCAGAACTTACTGAAATAAAATGGTCAGATTCTTTTCTGAAGTCAAAGGAAATGGGACTATTTAGACCTTGGTGCACTACTAACATTCCACTAAAACAAAATCATGGGAAGTAATTTACAAACCTTGTCAAATTTTGGAACCTCGCATTTTCTCTGAAATAGGGTTCTTCCATATAAGCATCTCTTCAATCTCAAATCTCATACTTTATTGAAAATATTCATATGTTTATTAGCATATCAAGACTGATTTACAATCATAGATTCAAATTTTTATGTCTTCTTTCACTTTCTATGGCAAGTGAGTATTTCCCCCTTCACTTAATTCAGTAAAAATTATTGATAAAATTCAAGGTGCCAAAGCAATATAAACTTAGAGGACATGGTATTTCATCTTAGGATCATGGCATTTGCTTAAATTTTAACATTAATAGCTCTTCTTATAGTCTTATATGAATCTATTACCTTAATTATTGACTTTGTAGGTTTTAAGCACCTTGAAATGTTTGCTAAAGCTAAACCTTGAAATTTCCTTCTTAAGCAAATTCATTTTAAAACTGTATTTTGTTTTGCTTTGGAATTAAAGTTAAGCTAATTTGAAAGTTCTAAAAGTATTATGTATACCCAGGTTTTAGTGGAAGTGTTCGTTTTTAAGCCTACAGTGCTGAGGACAAATAATTTTTTTCACAAAAAACTTAGGGTACAAAATCATGAATGCAGGTCTTTCATACAATATGCCAAAACTGCCATGTCATCCTCCTGTTTACTCTAGGATATAAGACTTTGAGCTTGAACATACAAATTTTTTGGAGAAATGTTGTGCTTTGACATTTTCTCTGTATCTCTTATCTCCCCCCCATCTTTTCATTTTCCTGTGTTTTGTATGTGCTATGTGGATTTATTTGTGCTCTTTATTTGTGTACTCTGGTATTTGAGCAACCCAGCATATTAGTGTCCCATATCCGCTACATGGCCTGTACCCCAATGAGATAACAGAATGAGATAAACAGGTTGTTATCCTGGTAGCAGAGTGAGGTGAACTGGTAGTTCTGGAATGATCATCATTATCACTATTTTCATGAACAACAAAGCAGAAAACATGGGAGAAAGATTTAGGCATTTAGTTAAAGTGTCCTAAGCACACAGAGTTTTGAAGGCCTTGCCCTGACCAGTAGTGAAGTCAGATGTTCTAGTTTTGAACAAGATTTCTCTAACATCCCAGATGTACTTCAAGTCCAGGAAGCACCAATATGACTGTCCTAAGAGCAGTCACAAAAAAAATACTTTATCGCGATATCTTTTCCTCATTTTTTTTTTTTTTGGTCACACTCAGCAATGCCCAGAGAGTTACTTCTGGCTCTACACTCCAGGAATTCTCCTGGCGAGTGCTCAGGGGACCATATGGATGCGGGTTAGTCTTTGTGCAAGGCAACCGCCCTACTGCTGTTGCCCTAACCTTTCAACACCTGTGGACTTAGATTTATTTCCCTTACTGGATATTTACCCCAAGCACACTAAAACCTAAATCCACAAAGGTTATATGCACATCTTTATTCATTATAATATTCACAGTAGCTAAAGTTTCTAAAACTATGTGAAAAGATTAAATCTATCAATTTGCTGCAACATGGATTAAGTTGGAGAGTATCGTGCTAGTGAAATGAGTCAGGAGGAAAAAAAAAATATTGAATGATCTCTTTAGTGCAAATAAAGAGATGAAGTTGGGGATAAGACAGCCTCCAACACAGAGCCCAGATAGTGCCAACAGACAGCGAAGTGTGGCAACAAAGGAGGAGAGAGTGGGAAATCTTGAGTCGTAGTGGGTTACTGACACTGGTGTGTGTGTGTGTGTGTGTATGTGGTGTAGTAGCATAGAAATTATAAACCAATAGCATGGAAACTATAAGCCACATTACTAATACATTTAAAAACTTAAAAAGTTCTCTGTTAGATATATAGTTTTCTACTTGACCTATCGTCAAAAGATAAGCTGTGTATTTCTTCAAAAGATAAATTTTATTTTTAAAAAAGATCTTTTGCCTTTGGACTTAATTAAAAATAGTATCTCCTTCACTAATTTTTCTTCCAAAAGTTAAGCATTCAAGTTGAACATTTAGCTCATTAAATAACATTCAAGTTGAACATCTAACTTATTAAGTAACATATATTTATTGTTTTTATTATTGTTATTTTACTTTTTGGGGTCTCACCCAGTGATTCTCAGGGGTTACTCCTGGCTCTATACTCAGGAATTACTCCTGGCCATGTTCTGGAGACCTTATGGAATGCTGGGATAAAACCACATTGTCACCCATGTGCAAGGCAAATGCCTTACCCTCTGTACTGTCGCTCTGGCTGCTAGTTTTTTTTTAAATTCAACTTAATCAGTGTTATTACATTCAAACATGGTGATCATTCACTCCAAGCATGGTGATCATTCAGCTTTCAGAAATTTTGACCTATAATTAGGATATGAAATGAAACTGTTATGTTGGATCAAATGCAGAGTCCTTATATTTTTTTGTCAATCTATAGTGCTTTTTCCTTGAAATATTCCAGTTGAAAAATTAAGATGATGTCTCAAAAGAGCTTATTTTAGAAAGTTATTACAAATGCAGTTTTGATAACTTCTGTAGAATGAATGGGAATCATTTCAACATGTTTTGAAAAATAAAAAATCATTCAATTAGAAATTTTGATAGGAAAGAAATTGGCTGTTCAAATAGAATATTTTCATTTCAAGTGTTTAGTACTGTTGTTAATATTGCCCTGCTATATATCAGGCACTGGTAGAACTTTTACAAGAAGAAAACAAACAAACCATCAAAAAAATGGGGGAGAAGAAATGAACAGAAACTTCAACAAGGAAGAAATTCAAATGGCCAAAAAACATATGAAAAAATGCTCATTATCACTACTCATCAGAGAGATGAAAATCAAAACAACAATGAGATATCATTTTACACCAGAGACTGGCATACATTCAAAAGAGCAAGAACAACAAGTGCTGGCATGGATGTGGGGAAAGGGGGACACTCATCCATTGTTAGTGGGAATACATGCTGGTACAGCCTTTCTGGAAAACAATATGGACATTCCTCCAAAGACTAGAAATTGAACTCCCATTTGACCCAGCCATACCACTCCTGGGAATCTACTCTGGGAAGCCAAAAATACACAGTGGAAACACCATCCCTACTTTTATGTTCATAGCAGCATTATTCACAATAGCCAGAATCTGGAAATAACCAGAGTGCCTGAGAATAGATGACTGGATAAAGAAGCTTTGGTACATCTACACAATGGAATACTATGCAGCTGTTAGGAAAAATGAAGTTATAAAATTTGCCTATAAATGGATGGACATGGAGAAGATTATGTTGAGTGAAATTAGCCAGAAGGAGACAGATACAGAATGACTGCATTTATTTTCATGACAAAAAATATATATGTACATATTATGATACCAATATCCAAGGTCAAAGTGAAACATGTATCAAGAGGTCTTGTCAAAGGTGGAAATCACAAACGTGTGGGAGTCAGAGGCTAGGTAAGACAGAAAATAGAACAGTGTGCTCAATTGTCCAAAGTACTAATACCAACCTATAACTGAGCATTAAATACAGGCAAAAGATACACATGACAACCCTTTAATGTATGTTCTGTAATCCGTAGTCTGGAAGGGAAGGAAAAGAGAAAGAGAGAGATAAAGGGAAAGAAATAAAGAATCTGCCATGGAGGCGGGCTGGGGAGGGGGAGGGAACCTGGGACATTGGGGGTGGGAGATGGGCACTGGTGGAGGGATGGGTGCTGGAACACTGTATGACCAAAACCCAAATATGAACTTTTTAATTGTATATCTTTGTAATTGTATATCTCACTGTGGTATAATAAAATACTTTAAAAAAATATTGCCCCTGCTTAAGTTAGTGACTATAATTAGCCAAAAAAGAAATTAAAATACACATTCTAAAAGGAAAAGACAAAATTTTATTATTAACAGAGAGCTGTTTATGAGGGAAATCTGTGGAATTAAAATGAAAAAACTATGATAAGCAATAAACTATTTCAGTCTCTGTTCATGTGTTATTTTTTAATGGGTTACCCTGCCATTGCATTATCTTTTTAAAATTTCATAATACTTAATATGCTTATATGATAGCCTTTGCTTACTACATATGATTCCTTTTTGCTGACTAGAATGTATTTTATATTTTATTCAATGATAGTATCCCAACATTTAGAATATACCTAGTATACAAACAAATGAGTTTAAGGAAAATATAAAAGGTCAAAAGTATGTATACGTATTTATGTAATTTTGTAAAAATTGTATTTATATAAATAACATAAATGCTTGTAAATGCCTACACTTTTTGTTATGACTATAAAAGAAACTCATACCAGAAATAAGTAGGGAGAGAGGGAGAACATTCTATAATTTTTTTTTTTTTTTTTTTGGTTTTTGGTTTAACAATGTGTGGCCTATCATTCTTTAGTTAATAAAATAAATAAAAAAATATTTTTTGTAGCTGCAACGAATAAGTAGCCAAAAGTTTAATACTGAAGTTCACAATTCTTTGTAGAACATTAACAGGGTTCCCAGGATGTTTAATGCCACTAGGTGGCATATACTTACTGGCAAATTCTTAAAGACAGGCTTTAAAAAAGCTTTTTAGTTCCCCAAACTCAGGTTTACTTTAGTTTTACATTGAATTCATTTTTTCAAGCAATTTCAACTTAAACTATTTTCCTATATCAACTTTTAAGCTGTGTTTCACTATAATTTTTTTACCTAAGATTTTGAGTTAAGTAGTATCTTAAATCTCCAAAAAGCTAGTTTAGATAAGCTTAAAATTGTTTAAATCCAATGTTTATCAAATAGCATCTTATCTTGTCATCTTGGTTTTCTCATGAAATAAGGAAGAGAGATTTTTTAGATTTTTTACACAATTAATTTGATTATATGTTTTCACTGTTTTTATGCCAGATACATTGTCTTAAGCCCACATGAAAATTCTATACACACTGAGATTTAGCACATGAGTACTGAGGAGAATACAAAAAATAATTTATTGATTCTGTCTTCAGAGACCTTTCATTTTGTGGGTGGGGAAGGCCATGAACACAACTGAAAAGAATGCCAAAATATAGCAAATTATTAAATGAAAATATTAAGTGTAAGGGAAATAGATACTAAGTTGGAGACTAAAACTTAGATGGGATTTGAGAAAAAATTAAAATATGTAGAATTCACTGAATAAATATGGATATAATATTTATAGTTTTATGTGAAGGATAAAACTATAAATCTAAGATATAAATATAATCTTCATAATTGGTGATAACTGTGGATAAATTAACTATTTGGGGGTTTTCTTTATAGGTTAACATAATGACTACTCTAGGTATTAAAACCTTTCATCTGTATGGTTTAAAGGGCTATTAAAGACAATAGAATAATAGAATAACTATAGGAAATAGAAGATAATAATATTATAATAGAATGATGATAATTATTACTGGAAATAATAAACACATTTTTTATTCCTAAATATTGTGAAGTCTTTGATCTAAAAGCAATCATGTTATTATTTTTATATGGTGGAATTTTAATTTTTTTTTACAAGTAGACAATTAACCTATTTTATTTTTTTAATAAATATTTTATTATGCCACCGTGAGCTATACAATTACAAAGTTGTTCATGTTTGGGGGTTTTGGTCACACAGTGTTCCAGCACCCCTCCCTCCACCTGTGCCCATTTCCCACCACCAATGTCCCCAATTCCGTCCCCCTCCCATAGCCTGCTTCTATGGTAGGTTCTTTAACTGTTCTCTCTTTCTCCCCCTCTCTCTTTCTCTCTCTCTCTCTCTTTTCCTTCTCTTACATGTTGTGGATTGTATTACATACACTTAGAGGCCATCATGTGCATTTTTTGCCTGTATTTAATACTCAGTTCTAGGTTAGTATTAACCCTTTCGACAATTATTAGCACATGTTCCCTTCTCTGTCTTACCTAACCTCTGACTCCCACATGTTTGTGGTAATTTCCACCTTTGGTAAGACATCCTGATCCACATTTCGCCTGACACTGGATTTTGGTATCATAATATGTATATGTTCCTGTAGAATACATAAGAAGAAAGGGGCATATGAATATGTTCTGCAAAAGTCACATTAAAAAATAGATAATGCCTAATTTAATTTTTATGGGCATTCTTGGCTTTTCCCAGACTACTCCATATGTATATTTTAATCTTTTTTTTGTCAAATAATGTATTCTTGTGGGGGGGGGACTGGAGTGACAGCACAGTGGGGAAAGCATTTGCCTTGCATGTGGCAAACCAGGGTTTGATCCCTGGCATCCCATAGGGTCCCCCAAGCACCGCCAGCAGTAATTCCTGAGTGCAGAGCCAGGAGTAACCCCTGAGTACTCCCGGGTGTGACCCAAAAAGAAAAATAAAATACACTTGTGGAGGCCAGAGCAATAATACCGCGGATAGGGCGTTGCCTTGCATGCGGCCAACCCGGGTTCGATCCCTGGCATCCCATACGGTCCCCTGAGCACTGCCAGGAGTAACCGCCAAGCATCAAAAAAAAAAATTACACTTGTGTTAGAAAAATACTTTTTTTCATAAAGGCATGAATGTACATTTCTGAGCTCTTAGACATTCTATCTGCTTCGTGGCTCACTTCACAATGTTAATGTGAGGGAATCAGGCACCTCTTCCTGAATTAACTTTCAATACATTTTTTCATTCATATACACATATAATATGTATTATATGTATAATATATAGGCAGAGCCTGGTAAGCTACCATGTATTATTTGATATGCCAAAACCCAGTAGCAATTATGGACCTCATTCCCATGACCTGATGGAATGGTTTGAGGCTCTTCCTGTCCCTGGAGCAAGCAGATGCCCTTGGGCTACACTTGCTTGCAACAGGACATATGGAGATGTTACTGGTGCCCGCTCAAGCAAATCGATGATCAACGGGGAGACAAGTGATACAAGTGAGTGATACACAAGTGAATATGTATATGTATATGTATAAATGTATATATGTATATATATATGTCATGCAAATGAATGCAGCCATTCTATATCTGTCTTTTTCCTTTTGGCTAATTTCACCCAACATGATCCTCTCCATGTCCATCTATTTATAGGCAAATTTCATGACTTCATTTTTCCATACATCTGCATAGTATTCCATTGTGTAGATGTACCACAGTTTCTTTATCCAGTCATCAGTTCTCGGGCATACTGGTTGTTTCCAGATTCTGGCTATTGTGAATAGTGCTGCTATGAAAATAAAAGTGCAGATCGTGTTTCCGCTGTGTGTTTTTGGCTTCCCAGGGTATATCCCCAGGAGTTGTATGGCTGGGTCAAATATGGGGAAAAGGGGGCTCTCATCCATTGTTGATGACTGGTATAGCCTTTTAGTAAAACAATATGGACATTCCTCCAAAGAGTAGAAGTTGAAATCGTATTATTTTTGATGATAACATTTTCCCTAAAAGTGATGAGCATATATTCATAAATTAAAAATTTTACTGTTCTAAAGCATTGTTTAGAAAATTATAAAATAAAATTGATAAAATTATTGGTCTAGATAATTTTAAAATTATTTTTAACCTAGAGATGCTCTGATTCTTTTATATAGTAGAGATTTGACAATACACATACTTAATGGGGTTCAGAGATGACTCAGTGTCTTATAACACCTACCTGAGCATGGGACTCAAATTCAAACCCTGGTGCAGTTGGTATGTACTGAGGGCATCATTTCATGTGATGCCCTATGTGATCTCTTAGCAAGAGGGTGCTCAGTGGTCGAAAGTGCCCAATACTTGAGTGAGGCCCAGAGCTTAAGTTCAACAAGGAAAAATGGTCTATGAATTCAGTTAGTTAAAAATAAATCTAAACATTTAGTAAAACTTGTTTTATTGAAATGGAATGATTCTTCAATGCTTATTGTGCTACAAAACACATCTGTTATTTTATTTAATACTCATGAAACCTTCTCTGTGTGTACCATTACCTGCATTATTCAGATGCAGAAAATAAGACACAGAAAGCTTAAGTTTACAACACAGAAAGTTTATGATATTGCTTCTCCAATTAGACCCCAATGTGAGTTGTGACTTACCAAGTTGATTAAGTTGACAAAGACATTAAGAACAGTTAGCAAGCATATCAGAATTCAACAGGAACATTCAGTACAGAGGCTGGGATATTTCACATAACCAATCATTTTACATAACCTGAAGTTACAACTTTGGAAAGAGCAAAGTCTTGACAGTTTCCTATCTTTTTTGTATGTGTTGTTGCCTACATCTAGTTGACCCTATACTTTTATTCAGTTCTTTCTTGGCCACATTTTTGCATGGGCTCTAACTTGTGTTTTTGTTTTGTTTGCTTTTTTCTGGGCACCTTTTTTTTGTTTATATCCTAAGATCAAAGCTGTTTTGCCCCTACCTTGGGTTGGAGTTTTGTGAGAGGGGTTGACTTCTCACAGTGTTCTTAACTTTTTATAACTTTTAAAGACTGAGATAAGTTAATTTATTTTAGTGAATAAAGAATCTAAGCCTTTTCATTGTCAATACAAAATTCCCACAACAGTGAGATACCAAACTCAAATGTATTGTTCATTTAGATTTAGTGACAGCTCAATGACTCAATCAATTATGTTAAAGTAATTACATATAAACAGAGTTATCTATTCAAAATACATTTTATTTTTTGGTGTTTTTGCAGCCAGAAAATTGTAAGAATAAAAAGAAATGGTATAAAAGTGCACTAGAAGAAGCATACCTTCTGTATGGATTTTCTCCTGAGCAAAGGCTGGAAATATGCTACCAGTCAAAAGCAGGTACAAGAAAATTTTACTGTCTCTCACTTTGGTGTAAAGACTTATTCAGACACATGCTTTCAAAAGTATGTCTGCAACATAAAAATCTCTTCTTAGGAAATAACATATCTTTGTTAACTAAACAGTAACTTTTGTATGAGTTAGAAATTTTCCCCCTAAAACTATTTCCAATAATCAAATATGTGTATTTTTCCTCTGAAAATATTTCAAATAATCAAATATATGCCCTGTTTGAATGAAGAGATTTTATTTAGCACTCTGTCATCTTCTTTGCTTATAGATTATCCATATATGTTTTCTTGTGTATTTCAAATTATATTTTCAAAATTAGAAGCACGGCTTTAAATTATTCTACTGTGGTAAAATTTGCACTTTGATATGCTGTGTTATTTCAGAATAGAATATTTAATTTTTTCTTCTACATAAATTCAAGTCATGAATGAAAGATAATACTTAGCAGTTTACAATAGGACATTTCCTTTACTTCTGTATTTTTTTATTCTTGTACCACTACCTGCTGTGTTCAGGAATTACTCCTGACTTTGTGCACAGGGCTCACTCTTAATGGGGCTCGAATAGTGTCTAAGGTAGGTGCCCTACCCACTGTACTTTCTCCAGCTGATGTTTTTATGGAACTGTCTCCTGAATCATAAAGATTACAGCTTATAAACTAAAGCAGTGCTCATGATTTGTTTTAGCTTTGTGCTCAGGGATCATTTCTAGTGGGGCTTGGGAAATTGAGGGCAAAAATGAATGCCGAGGAGCAAATCTGGGTCGGGAAAGACTGGAAATGTGCTGCTGATCAAAGAGGCTTTCTATCTGCCTTCTATATCTCAGCCCCAAACTATTTAGCATATGAAATAGTTCTAACACATCTTATTTAATTTTTAAAATGTTTATTATTTTTCACATATATGTTTAATACAAGAAAGTTGATTTAAAAAAAACACAAGCTACTATTCTATAACATTCACAATTTGGCATGCTAAATCTCTGGTTAGAAGTCAGAATATCCTGTTGGTTGGAATAACGTGAGTAGAACACAAAAAAATTTCCAAACTGTTAGCACCGTTCTATTTTTCCTGGGTGGAATTAGATGGACACATTTGTCCTGTGTTCACTCACTGAGAAGTGTTACTGTGGATGCTTTTCTGCATCAATGCTGTAACTGAATCAAACATTACCTAAAATTTTTGAGATATACATGACTTGTAATATTTAGAATTATTACCATAAGATACAGTTGTTCATGGTTGGGTTTTAGTCATCGGATGTTCCAAACACCTCTATAACACATTTTTCAATCCAAAAGTATGATTATTACTTAAATCTGAAAAGTATCCTTTTATACACAATTATCTTTTAATGTTTTTCTGCTTAATAGTGATAATACATTTTTTCTTAAAAAATTTTATTAGAGCACATTGTACTAAAAAGTTATCCACAGTTGGTTATTGACATACAATGTTCCATCACCAGTTGTACCACCAGTATCAACTCTCCTCACCAGTTTTCCCAGATTCCATCTCATTTACACCCAACTCAGCCCCCACCTGCCATCTTGACCAGTATCTTTTAAATTTAGTTATTAAAGCTTGGGTCTCACAACTTCAGTGTTGTTGACTCTGTGATTTGTATATTTAATTCTACCATTTAATGATACCCCTTTTCACTTTATTGTCTTAAATTCTAAAATGAATTGTTTTATGAGTTTGTAATTACTTAATTAAAAAACTTATTTATCTCCTTTGGAAAGATTTCCCATTGTTCATCGATTTGATTGAGCGGGCGCCAGTAACGTCTCCATTCGTTGAGAATGAGGTCCATTATTGTTGCTGTTTTCGGCATATCAAATATACCACGGGTAGCTTGCCATGCTCTGCCGTGGCTCTGGGTTCATCCCAGAGTGTCCAGTCTTTTTTCTCTGTCAGGCCATCAACCATCCAGGTCCCACAGGGCAGAGCCCTGGGTGTAGACAAGCCTGTCTCCTGTCTGCCACCTGCTGACGCAGCCAGGCACCTGCAGTTACACCTGCAACACCTCGACCTTTGAATTCTTAGACCAGAAGACAGTATTCTTTATATTCTTTTAAGATGCATTTTCTTTCCATTAGTTAGAGGACTTGGCCGGCAGATTTTCATATATACAAGCATATATATGAAAACATTTTCTATAAGAAAAGTTTAAATACCAGTCCAGTCATCTCAGTTCAGATTTTAAAACAAATAGATTTTGAAAAGAGTTGGGGGAATCACAGGCATACTAATCTAGTTTACTGAGAACAGAAAAGATGCATTTATTACCACAAAGTGATTTTTATTCCTTGTGCTGAGAATATAATATCTCTCTCCTTTTACTAGCTATAAATGTTGAACTCACTCTATTGTTACAAATACAATTTTATGCTTTGTAGGAGCATTTGCATTGTATCTCATATAAGCAAAATAAACTTCAAAATACATTTTATAAATATTATTACTTTAAAACGATACAATACTTTTCTTTAAATTTATTTTTATTTTTCCCTTGCTATGGATCTCAGACAGTGGAACTTTAAGGATCAGCTTATATTTGAACTAGGGTTTGATCTTACAGCATTGTACTTGGCAACCAAACATTTTATGCCATTGATTCACTTTCTGGGTCCCCAGTAATTTTCTGAGATTACACTATATCAGTTTGCATTAACACCAGATCTCCTCTCTCAGTTAAGTTATGGAACTATACTTTTGCCATTGTTCTCTAGTCAAGGCTATTTGTTTCTGAACCTTTTAGCATTTTTTTCCAGCTGACTAGAAATGGGTTATTTCTGATAGGTTTGGTAGTAACAGACGATCTACTTTCAGAAAGTCTGATGGGTTTTGCATGTAAAATTTTCTGTTATTAAACATGAGTATAGAGAGCCAAATATAGAACAGATTTTTATTTTATCCTTAGATTGTATTCAGAGAAGAGGCAAAAGAGCAAATATCCAGTTCATTCATGGCTGTAAGAGGCTGACTTTGTACTCACTCTTCACATAGACAATAGATCATTTGATCATTGTCTCTGTTTAGCTTCTAAGTGTGATTCTTTGTATGTATTCAACATCTCAATTTATCCAAAGTAGTTTAGAGTAATAGTCATTATCCATATTATTTTACAAAAAGGTGAGTACTTTCAGATACATTGACATCATTCAAGCAATTATAAAGATGACTACACACTAAAATTTATTCTATCTACCCAGAAATTAACCCAGAAATTATCTTTTTGGTTTGAATTCTTAGTATACTGAAGAAATTGGCACACTGCCATGTTTGATACAACTCTGTTTAAATTTACAGGTCAGTTTATTGTTAGTTTATTGTCTCTCCATATAATTTGGTTACCCAGTACTATATTATTATTTCAAATGAGTCGTCTTTCACTGGAGTTTAAAAATAACTTTTTATAGAAGATTTATTATAATTTTTATTATAGTAATATATATTATATTTTATTATATAATAAAATTTATTATAATTTTGGTTCTCTTTTTTGGGTCAACAATGCTCAGGGGTTACTCCTAACTCTCCACTCAGGAATTACTCCTGGCAGTGCTTGGTGGACTGAACCAGAAATGCCAGTATTGAAACCAGGTTGGCTGCATGGAAGTGAAACTATCCTCTGTGCTTTCACTCTGGCCCCCAAAATTGTATTATTTTAACGAATGGGATATTATCATCTAATCTGCTCTATGATTCTACTTTAGGACTTCCTATTATTTGCATGATGCTACTTTAAAATTTTGTTTTATATTTTCTAGTGGCTTTCCTAGAGTTTGCCACTAGAGTTTATGTTATTAAGTTCCACTGTCAAATAACACTGTACCCTGTCATAAGTGATACATGTACCTTATAATAGCATATTTTCTAATTTCTCACTTCTGAAATCTATATCATTTCTGTCATTCAATTTATACATAAGTATATATTTTATATACACAGTTGAATTTATCCTTACTATTATTATTTTGAGCAAAATGTTTTTCTTATATTAGAAATAAGGAAAAATAGGTTTTATTTTACCTTAACAGTCATTCTCTAATGCTCTTCCTTTATTAGTTCTGTCCTATATGATTTTCGCCTATTATTCCCGGCAAGGCAGTTCTGCTGGAAATAAACTCCCTCAATTTTTAAATCTGAAAAAGTAGATATTCCATGCTTTGGCAGATAATTTTATACAGTAACAAATTCATAGGTAAAAATAGTAATCAGATGCATTATTTTTTGTCAATATTTTAAATATTTTACTCTGCTCCACCATACTTATACAGTTTCTGAGGGGAATTTGGTGAACTTCTTTCCTTCTTTGTTTTGGAGCCACACTCAGCTCTGCTCAGGGTTTCTCCTGCCTCTACGCTCCTGGCAGAACTGGGGGACCAGATAGGCTGCTCGGGTAGAACCCAGGTTGGTTGTGCAAGGCAAGGAAGCACATTACCTGATGGACTATCACTCTGGATGAAATTCTTATGAGTTCTTAATTATTAGTAAAGTGTTTCCCTGTCTGGATTATTTAAAGATATTTCTTTTTATATCTTTTCAATTTAACTATACATGTAGGTATAGGAATTATTTTTTCGGTGGCCGAGGTCCATAGCTGGTGGTACTCGGGGTCATACCATGCTAGGAAGTTTGGCTTTGGAGCTGGTGCAGACAACAAATGCTCTCGCCCATTGAACTATCTCCCTGGCCCTCAGAGTAGTTTTGATCAATATCGTTCCTGCTTGTTCTCTGAGCTTTTTTGAATCTGTGGCTTAATGTCTGACATTAATTTGAATTCCTCCCATTTGCCACTGTTGCCTTAATGTGTCTTCTGTTCCTTTCCACTGTTTCTGATATTTCCATTATACATATGTTACACTTTTTGTGATTACCCCATAGATAGAATAATTTAGTTCCATGCTATATTTTCCAGACTTTATTTTACTCTTTTATAAATGTTAGAAATTTGTAGTATTTTATATACAGGTTCATGATTCTTTTCCTAGCCCATCAGAGGCATTCTTCATTTCTGTTGAAGCACTTTTAAAAAATCTCTAG
Source organism: Cryptotis parvus (assembly GCA_021461705.1). NCBI lineage: Eukaryota > Metazoa > Chordata > Mammalia > Eulipotyphla > Soricidae > Cryptotis > Cryptotis parvus. Next base: position 20,186 of record JAJIBD010029025.1, read on the forward strand.
CATTTATTTTTCATTCATTCTCAGAATTTCCATATCTGCTTACATTATTTGTATGTTGCATATTGTCTACTTATAGCATTAGAGATGATAATATGTTAAATTTAGGATCTGATAATCTGTCATATATGGGTTCTGATGCTTGCACTCTATTCTAAATTTGTTGGCATGGTTTTTATTCTTGTTTTGTAGTAAAGTAAGCAGGATTACGAGATAAAGGAAGTGTGGTGAGTACATCTTTAGTAGTCTAGTGGCAGTGTTTGCATTGTTATAGGGAAACGTTCTGCCATGCTTGACTAGGTTTCATTCCTGGACTTGAACTTTACTGGTAATTTTGTCTTTTCCCCCACCCACTTATATTGTATATGATGACTGGGACATAGATTTTCTTTCCTCCGTGGAAGCCTAGGACAAACTGGATTTGGTCTTTCTCTTTCCCCTGAGACTCTGAAATCAATCCAAATATTAGGCTCTAACAAAATATTTTCTCTCAAGAGTAGGTCTTATTAATACATTGTTCTGGTATATTTCAAAAGGCTGGACTTTTACCTTCCTGCTGCTGGAAGCACAAAGAATTTTTCTCCAATCTTCTCCATGGGAATGAACCTTGGAGAACTTTAAGATACTTATAAAAGTATATCTTTCTCTCCATGACTGGGATCCTCAGAGTTGTTTTCTCTTAACACTTGTTCTCTAAAATCCATAGATTCATCAATTATTGTTCATGGTTTTCAACCCTGGCAATGGTTTCTTTGGAAGATTCCACTTCTGTAACCTGTGATTCTTTTTTTTTTCTTTTTGGGTCACACCAGCAATGCTCAGGGGTTACTCCTGGCTCTGCACTCAGGAATTACTCCTGGCAGTGCTCGGGGGGACCATATGGGATTCCGGGATCAAACCTGGGTTGGTTGCATGCAAGGCAACACCCTACTCACTGGACTACCGCTCCAGCCCCTAACTTGTGATTCTTTGCATTTGTCAATTTGTCTCTCCAAATATTGGGCAATAGTTTGTATTATGACCTTTCTTCTCTGAAGTTTCTAAAAAAGTTATTGATTTTCCTCTGCTGCTTGTTAGGATGGAATGGTGAATTCTAAGCTCCTTCTTTAGCAGATCAGAAACTGGACAGTTATCTTTCTTTGTGGGGGCAGGGTGTGACTAGGAGATTGAGCCAGGCCTGGTATACTTTGGGATTACTCTGCTCTCCGTGCTCAGAGAGCACCACTGGCAATGTTCAAGGGGACTGTATGTGGTGGCAGGCATTGAGCCAAAGCTGACCACATGCAAGTCTAGCACCATACTCATTGTGCTAGATCTCTGGTATCAGTGCTTTCAACTTTTCAAAAAAATTACTATCCTCTGTCACATTTAAAAATGAACATACTGACTTTTTTTTTTCTTTTTGGGTCACACCCGGCAATGCTCAGGGGTTTCTCCTGGCTCTGCACTCAGGAATTACTCCCTGGCGGTGCTCAGGGGACCATATGGGATGCCGGGATCGAACCCGGGCCGGCATGTGCCGGCCGCATGCAAGGCAAACGCCCTACCTGTTGGGCTATCGCTCCGGCCCCCAACATACTGACTTTTGAGTTCATTAAAGGTCAAGATTAAAAAAAATTTTTAAAGGTATTTTATTTTATTTATGTTAATATTTGTACCTCTCCAATGTAAAAACCATAAAATTTTAAATGTAACATGTTATGAGCCATAACCACTTGTACTCATGTGGAACATTTTCAGATTTTTACTTCTTTCATGCTTTAAAGATATGGCGTTGTTATCCTGTGGAGGGAGAAATAAAGCCCCTTTATTATATAAATATAGGCTGAGTCACTCAATGGGCTGAGCTTATTCTCTGCATGTGGGGGGGCCCAGATTCGCTCCCCAAACCACATGGTGCCCTGAACAATGCCAGGATTACCCCTCCCTCCAAAAATGATCAAAATTTACTTTTCCTATTAATTGCTTTTTGATTTGTATCTGAGGTACCTTACATTCAGATATTTTTAAAGGCAGGAAAATAAATATAATTTTTTAGAATGTTTAGCTCTCAGAAAGTGCTAATTGTTTCCAAAGTTGAGTAAGAATACATTGTTAATCAATGGAAAATCACTGGTAATTGAAATTTAATGAGTATAATTTACCTTTGACTTTTGAAATCAAAACAGTTCAGCAACCCATTCCCCAAATACTATAATTTCATTAAAAGATAATTTTGCAGCTTCTTTGGACTTGGGGGCCCACGCCTATCTGTGTCCGGACTTAGTCCTGGCTCTTTGCTCCAAGATCACTTTGGTGGTACTCAAAGGGTCACTTGATCACTTGACATCCCGTTATTCATCGATTTGCTCGAGCAGGTGCCAGTAACATCTCCATTTGACCCTATCGTGTGCCATTGTAGCCCAATGGCATCTGCTTGCTTTAGAAATATAAAGAGCCTCTGGGGCCAGAGCAATAGCCCAGCGGGTAAGGCGTTTGCTTTGCACACGGCCGACCTGTGCCGGCCCGGGTTCAATCCCGCATCCCATATGGTCCCCGAGCACCACCAGGAGTAATACTTGAGTGCAGAGCCAGGAGTAACCCCTGAGCATCGCTGGGTGTGACCCAAAAAGCAAAAAAAAAAGAGAGAGAGAGAAATATAAAGAGCCTCAAACCGTTCGTTCAGTGTCTTGACAAAGAAGTCTGACCATCTTGTAGGTGGGCGGCCACGCGATCTTTTGACATCCCGTGGGATCCAGTCGGTAACGGCTCTAGTCCAGCGGTTGTCTCCAAATCGCATTACATGTCCAGCCCATCTGACTTTCGAAGCTTTGGCAAACGAGACAGCGTCCCTGACTTTGGAACAAGGACAGAGGTCAGAACTCCGAATTCCTTCTCTCACTTGAGTGAGGTGTGATATTCCAATCATAGCTCTTTCGATTCCTCTTTGGGAGACCCGAATAGCTTTCTCATCCTGCTTTCAGAGGGCCCAGGTCTCTGAGGCATATGTTAATGCAGGGAGAACTGTGGAGTCGAAAAGATGTGCCCAGAGCCGGAGGTTCTTTGTCTTTTTAGCTATTTCTTTGATGCTTTTGAAGGCATTCCATGCTGCTCTCTTCCTCCTGCTCAGCTCACGTTTTAGGTCGTTCATCATGTTGACTTCTCGACCTATGTACACATAACTGCTGCATTCAGAGATGTCTGTTCCATTGAGAGTGAATGGGGCCTCTGGAACTTGTTCATTTTTCATGAACATAGTTTTGCTGAAATTCAGCTGTAGACCTATCTTTCCACATTCTCGGTCAAAGTCAGCCAGCATTGTGCCGCTTGGCTAATGTTTGGTGTTATTAGAACGATGTGTCAGCAAAGCGGAGGTGGTTTAGTTGCCGACCCGTCTATCTTCACTCCTATTCCTTCCCATTCTAATTGTCGAATGATGTTCTCGAGGGTGGTGCTGAAGAGTTTTGGTGAAATAGGCATCACCCTGTCGAACCCCTCTTTTGACGTTGATGATCACTTCTTTGTATAATGGTGAAATCCTGGTGGTGAATCCGTAATACAGCTGACAAAGGATCTTGATGTATTGGGTTTGAACGCCCTGTTTGGCTAGGGCTTCGATGAACGCATCAGTCTCCACAGAATCAAAGGCTTTCTTTAGAATCAATGAATATGAGACAGAGAGGCATCTTGAACTCACTGTACTCAAAAGGGTACAGGGCATTAAATTCATTCAGCTGTTTGCAATGCTAACAACATAACTGCTGTATAATCTTTAACCATACATGCAACTTTGAATATGTGAAAATTTTAGAATAACAGTTTTGATAGTTATGTTTTTAATGTCTCCCAACTAGAAATTTTACACTAAAATCATGTATTTTTTAAGAAGAAACATAGCAAATTTTGTGTCTATCCTGCTTCACTCTAGTGATAATTAGGGTCCATTGGGTCCAACTTTATTTTTAGAATGTTTCTACTGTGTTCAGTTTTTTTTTTTTGCTTTTTTTTTGAGTCACACCCGCGATGCTCAAGGTTTTCTCCTGGCTCTTAACTCAGGAATTACTCCTGGCCGTGCTCGGGGACCATATGGGATGCTGGGGATTGAACCCAGGCCGGCATGGGCAGGTGGCATTCAAGGCAAACGCCCTACCCGTTGGGCTATTGTTCCGACCCCAGATTGTCTCTACCGTGTTCAGTTTTAACTGCATATAAATATTGACATTGTATTATGAATTTGTTATTATTAGCAATCTCAAGAGAACAAGGAAAAAAATTAGGTACAACCAAACCTGTAAATCTTATAGTTATTTTCAGAGTTTTGTGGGCCATTTTAGAAATCTAAAGTACATTACATTTCAGCAATCTTTTTCTCATATATCTTTAAAATGCTTAATATTTATCATTACTCATATATGCTTGACTGTTTAAAATGACTAAAATAATTAAAATATATTAATACTAGACCCAGATTTTAAATTATATGATAATGAAATATATATATATATACTAAGCATACATATATACTAAGCATACATATATATATATACTAAGCATACCATATATATATATATATACTAAGTTGTTTAAAACTAGTATTACAAGAATTTAGCTCTTCCTTTACACACATACAATCCATACACACTCAGACCAAATGTGCTTATTAGCTAAAACGAAAGGAAAGCTTCATTAGTTATATACCAGAAAATACTTTTGTAGAGTTATTCATGTAGACTGTATTATATAAATAGCATATGCCAGTAACTTATTGTTACTCCTAGTTGTATAATAAAAAACCTAAAGTCTGAGAATCTAAACTGCATTTTATAACTTTTACTGCTTGTATAGTAACTTGTGTAGTTCATGTGGAACTATATACTTTAATTAATAATATATTTGTTCAATAAAATGTATGTTCTTAATACAATGTTTTTAATGAAGTTCATATATGTTAATTAGTTATGAAATATAAATAAATAACCATATCTTTTTTTTTTTTGCTTTTTGGTCACACCCGGCAATGCTCAGGGGTTACTCCTGGCTCTGCACTCAGGAATTACTCCTGGTGGTGCTGGGGGACCATATGGGATGCCGGGGATCGAACCCCGACCGGCATGGGCTGGCTGCATGCAAGGCAAACGCCCCTACCCGCTGGGCTATCGCTCCGGCCCCAAATCACCATATCTTAAAATGGTCCTTTGCCTTTGTAGTAATTCTAGTCTTAAGAATATATATGTGGAAATATTAGACTTATTCAGAAGTAAAATGACTAATGTGCTATGACCTAAGAGATTTGTAAAAGAGATGGCTATTTATCGTGGTCTAGAAATAAGTGACGGTGGATAGCCTGATACATTTATCAATGAGGAGAAAGGGATTCCAGAAGGAATTATTTAAAGCAGATGACTTAGTATAGGACAGAGAAGAGTTATATGTTACCGGCCAGTTGTAGGTATTAATGTAACAACCTGCACCTCTGAATTTCTGTGTCTCACACCAAGAGTTTTTTCTACTACAGAATTAGCTTTTAGATGGCATGTATTTATGCCTATATTCATAAACACTCTTTTAATAGGTTTATTGTAAATTTAATCCCATATTAGTAAAATACATTTCTGTTGTTCTTTAATGTTAAATATAGCCCTAAAACTTTATTATTATTCTATTTTGTTCTGTTTTTCATTGCTATAGTGTTAAGTGTCAGGGATCCGCTGGGGTCCCCAATAGTACCAGGAAGCGAGTTCCCTTCTACCTCCGGCCGGGAATAGATGAAAACTCATGAGTCCGGCGCAGGTTTTAAAATGCTTTACTTATCACAGGTTCAGGCATACAAATCAGCAATAGGAAAAACCCTGTGCTTAGGATTCCCAGCTAGAACCCCAGCCACGTGTAGGCCAAGATGACAGCCACCATGTGTTAAGGCCCTGTAGAGAGGAGACAAAGACAAGCCTTCAGCAGAAATGGGAAGAGCACCCAAGAAGAGTTTTATTGAAATAAATTTATTTAGAGAAATGAGAGAAAGAAAGGGAAACATGTTTAAGAGAGGACATAGGATTAATCAGAGTGGGAAAGTTCTATAAAACAAACTAATGAATAAATTGATATGTTGCATTGATAAAGCTATGAATTTCAGATTAAAAAATTTTAGTCCATATATTTTAATGAAAAATATAGACATATATCATTATATATATATTAGATATCACATAGAGAAATTTTTATATTATGTTTATCTTCTAATTCTTATGGCCTTAGGATCCACAAAATGAGAAAGTACTGATAATTCTTATTCTTTTGAGTCTTTCTCTAATGTGCTCTCAGGAACTCAGGAGGCAATAGCCATCCTGGGGAAAGTTGGAGATGAATATGGGAGGTTTGTACTCAGGTAAAGTATTTAACTTAACCAACCTCAACTCCCATAGCTATAAAGTGAGAATGGACACTATAAGATTAACTCTATAAGACTATCATAAGGATAAAATATGAAAAAAATTTAACCCATGTCTCACACACAGTAAATGTAAGTAGAGGTAGTTGGATTTTGTTTTCAGATACTGCATATTGCTAAATATACAAATGACTAGAACATTCTAGTCAAATGACTAGAACCCCATAGGCTATATTATGTTATAATAGTTACAGACTAACCCACTTCCATTTGTAAAATTGCATTCTATAATAATTAAACAATTACAAGATTATTTAGCAAAGCATTTCTCACAACTGATCACTGCAATTAAGAGAAGTATTATTGGGGCTTGACAGATAGTGCTGTGGGTAAGCATAAGCAGCCAACCCTGGTGTGGTACCCTACACTCCATGTGTTCCCTGAACCACACACCATCAGAAGTGATTCCTGAGAACAGAGCAGGAGGAACCCTTGAGCATCACCAGGTTTGACTCAAAAATCCTTCACCCTCCAAGAGATAGATATACTACTTTAATCATATATATAAGATGCAAAATCAACATACATCCAACCATATTGAGTGATGAGATTTGTCAAATATCTGTACAAATTCCTAATGTTATGATCTTCAGATTGCTGTTTTCTGACCACTTCTGGGAAGCTGGATTTATTAGAATTTTTGATCAAAAGAACTGAGATTATATAACAATATTAAAAAGTAGAAAATTCTAATCACATCACTTAATCACTTGGCATCCTTTTATTCGTTGATTTGCTCAAGTGGGCCACTAGTAACATTTCCATTTATCCCTGTCACGTGCCAGTGTAGCCCAATGGCATCTGCTTGCTCCAGGAATACCAAGAGTCTCCAACTGTTAGTTCAGGGTCTTGACGAAGAAGTCTGACCATCCTTTTTTTAATGCCTTTTAAAAAATATTATATGACTGTGATATATACAATAACAAGGATGTCATGTTCGGGTTTCATCATACAGTGTTCCAGCACCCATCCTCTCATCAGTGCCGATTTCCCACCAAGTCTGACCATCTTGAAGGTGGGAGGCCATGTGATCTTTTGATATCCAATGGGATCCAGTCAGTAACGGCTCTAGTCCAGCGGTGGTCTCCAAGTCACATTACATGTCCAGCCCATCTAATTTTAGACACCTTGGCAAATGAGACAGCATCCCTGATTCTTGATCTTCGATTAATTAATTAATTAATTAATTACATAAGTTTGTATATAATAGGATACAAAAATATTTAAATATTGCATTTAATAGGATACAAAAAAATAGGTGATTTTTTAAAAGTCTTTACACTTTATTGCCTTACAGATAAATCCAAAGTAGATGATAAAGTTGCTGTGGTGTCAACAAGAAGGGTAAGATCATATTTTTATTGTATAAAACATCCATGCTTAATATTTGATCAGATTAACACAAATTTTAATGAATTATAGTGGAAAGGTATTTCTACTATGATGTTGGATATAGTGTGATAAAGTAGTTTCAAGAGGTATGCAGTTATAGCACTAATAGTCATGTCAACCAAATATATCTCAATATGTTTTTAAATAAAAAATAAGCTAATTTATTATTGGAGGTGTTGCTGTTGGCCCCCCACTTACCCCTATCTCTACACCGAAGAATCATTTCTGGCTTGGCTTGAGAGACTATATGTAAAATCAGTTTTTACCCTCACCACCCACAGTAAAGCAGACAGACACCCTACCCACTGTACTGTTGCTTTGACCACAAAATAAACATTTATGAATGTTTATTTTGTATATAATTACTTCTTTTCTTCTAAGTTCCAGTTTGCTATGTTTCCTTTATATGGTGACTAGAATTTTTGGAGGATCACTTGCATTTACAATTATCACAAATTAGGTGAGAGCATTTTAAGTTAACAAATTGCATTTATCTACATTTTATTCTATATATATATATATATACTACCTATTACTGTTTTATAGGGAGAATGTCTCTAAGCCATCCTCAGAAGATTCAGGGGTCCCTCCTCGCAATTATTGGCCCTTTGGGCTGGTGGTTCATGTGAGGGCCTGAGGATGTAGTGCACCAAGAGCCTTGTGGAGTCAGAGATTATCCAACCACCCAGATAGTGCTCATGGGTCTGAGGGCCAAACCTGATGGTTCTGGAGGGTGACTCCACAGCTGAATCGAATAATGTTCGGGCACCCACATGGTTCTGGAGCTAGTGAAATTAGGGTTAGCCATTGGCAAAGCATGTACTATTAACCCCGGTACTATTTCTTCAGACACAAAATATTTATTTTTATAGAATGTTTCTGTAATATGTGCAATTCAGTGGAAAATTTGATTATTAAAATTCTTGATTAAATATGTACTTTAAAATTGGGAACAACTTCAGTCATTTGAATGAATTTTCTTAATTTAGACTCTTCCACTAGAAGTTTGTAAAGTTGATAAATTAGGGAGAAAATACTGGTATTTGTTAAACAAGCACATGTTAAAATATAGTAATTATATGCTATTATAATTGCTTTTCATAGTAACTTCTATAACACTCATGCAAGATAATTATTATTGTTCCCCAAATAGTGATTAATTCAATGAGGTGCAAAGGTGTTAACTTGCCTAAGGTCATATAACAACTAAGTAGCAGAATTAGCTGTTAAAAGTCAGGCTGATTCATAATATTACATTATTTCTACTACAGCATACTGTTTGCTGTACATACACATACACACACAAACATTTAAACAACTTTCAGAATAATAAATATGTTGGTGCTACTCCCTCAGTTTCCCTAGTACACTACTCTTCATTTCTCTTCTATATTTTTCGGGCTCATTGATTCAGATCTGTACTCTGTCCTTTAACTTTCTGAAAACACTCTGAGCTGTTATAAATACTTTTAACTCATGGAATATTAGAGCAGGAAGGTATTTTAAAGCAATCAAATTTGGCCTTGATTATATCAAATAGACTCAAATTAGTTCAATAGACTTTAGTCTCTTTCCTTCAAACTGCTGCCAGTTTGAAGAAGTTCCGCAGGTGCATCTAGACTACCCACACTACCTTAAAAGTGAGAAGAGCTTAATGGTACTGATGATCTGATAGAGGTGTCTACAGGAGTGCCAGAGACCTTCACTTAGAACTCTCACATTAACCCAAGAAACCTACTCCAAATATGCATTTAAGAATGGTGTCCAAAGGCAATACTCTTAAATCTTTGTTCAGATAGGTAGGAGTAACTGCCAATACAATCAGATAGACCAAATACAGGCCTTTAACAGCTCATTCATCATGATTCAAGAAAGGTGGGCAGTACCCTGGTTAACTTTAATCTAGAACGCTCATTTCAAGAAGGCTATCCTGTAGAAATAACAGCACCAGAATTCTAGGATACATATACAATGACATTTATTAAAACGTTGCTTTTAGGGTCAAAGAGATAGTATAGGAACTAAGGTGACCGCCTTGCATGCATCTAGCCCTGATTCATCCCAACATGCCCAGGGAAAGCCCTGAAGATGACAGTGGTGCAGCAATGGCCTGGGTAACCCCCAACTGTGCAGGGCCTACATTCCTGGGTTCATGCATCAAACTACCAGCCAGGCAGATAAAGTGCTTCTTTTAACCACAGTTCCTTTTCATTTTTCTTATGTCATCAATATATTGATAGTGTCACTATCACTATCTTCACTATCTTCCCGTTGATTATCTATTTGCTAGAGCGGGCACCAGTAATATCTCCATATGTCCTGTCTCATGCTAGCAGAACCCAAAGGCATCCGCTTGCTCCAGGAACATAAAGAGCCTCAAGCCACTGATAGTGTGGAAGGACATTTTTAAGCATTGACTATATTTTTCAGTATTGTCCTATTAAGAATATATCACTTGGGAACAAGTCAAGATTCATCCTATACCAATCATAGTTTATAATTAATTAAAGAGAGTCTGAATATCTCTCTGCATGCAGTATAGAGAATGATGTATTAAAATATCAAATTAGTTCAATAGACTTTAGTCTCTTTCCTTCAAACTGCTGCCAGTTTGAAGAAGTTCGGCAGGTGCATCTAGACTACCCACACTACCTTAAAAGTGAGAAGAGCTGTACATACAGCTCAACTTTACAAACTTCTATTGGAAGAGTCTAAATTAAGACATCAATAAAAACCATTGATAACTATAAAAAATAAAATTCATATGAGCATATCAATAGAAGCAGAAAAAGCATTTGACAAGATCCAGCACCCATTCATGATTAAAACCCTACAAAAAAAGAAATTGAAGGAGCCTTCCTCAAGATAGTCAAAGCCATCTACCAAAAGCCCACAGTGAGTATCATTCTCAATGGGGAAAAATTGAAAGTCTTCCCCCTAAGATCAGGGACAAGACAAGGTTGCCCCCTCTTACCTCTTTTATTCAATATAGTACTGGAAGTACTTACCATGGCAATAAGAGAAGAAAAGGACATTAAGGGCATCCAGATGTGTGCATGCTAGTTGTTGGGGACGCCGCGGGGGTCCCCTGACAGTGCCTGGAAGCGAGTTCCCTTCTACCTCCGAGCTGGTGGGGAATGGATGAAGACTCAGGAATCCGATGCAATTTTAAAATGTTTTACTTATCACAGGTTCAGGCATACAAATCAGCAATAGGAAAAACCCTGTGCTTAGGATTCCAGGCTAGAACCCCAGCCACGTGTAGGCCAAGATGGCGGCCATCACGTGTTAAGGCCCTGTAAAGAGGAGACAAAGACAAGACTCTCAAGAAGAGTGAAAGCCCCAAAAGGAGAGAGAGAGAGAGAGAGAGAGAGAGAGAGAGAAAGCAGGCTGGTTTTATACCCTGCAACTCAGACCTTCCACTATTATGGGAAGCAGGAAGGGTCAAATGCCCTTAGGTAATTTCTCCCAGCACCTCACCTAGGCCCTATATATGCTAATGTTTTGAGCCAAGATCTGCCTGGAAATGCCTTTATAGGGTAGAGAAGGGGGTTTCTAAGATGGCATGTCTCCATACCAAAGACTAATACTAATGCCAGTTAAGTATTTCTCCAAGCCTTCACAAGAGTCTCTTCTACTTCACGGTAGTTTTGTATTTTAGTTGCCTTTGAGTTATCAGGGAGCCATGCTTGCTTGCTTGGAGGCAAACAGTATTTCTCTCTGGTCTAATTACTTAGAGATCCAACATGGCCAGGCAAATATGCTGGTAAGATCTAGCTAGTCCCATGATGATTGTGGTAGCATGAGAGAATATTTTTACCAGCCAGTATAGAATACATGGTCAGATAAACTGCCACATTTAGACTACCCCCCCCCTATCTACGAAGTGACCGCAGGAGGCAATCCAGGGCAGATGCAGAGGCTCTTAGAGGAGTCCTGCAACACTAGGCACGTGCTGTAACTGTTATACTAATTTCCACCCACCTCAGTGAAATTTTTTTGTTTTGTTTTGGGGACAAGAGACTCAGCACATGGGGCAGAGCTGCTACCAGCTCTCCCTGTACTCAGCTGGCTATGAGGCGCCCGGGAGGGAAGGCAAGTTCTAGCCCTGGCCTGCCATCCCAATAGAGCCTTGCAAGAAGCCAGAGGAACCGACACACCATGAGGGCCGCTGTTTTCAACATCCAGACTCCACAGCTCGTCAGAGCTCCACCCAAAAAAAATGCCTAGCTCTCCCTGTTGCAGTTCATCAGTAAAAGCAAGAGGTGAGAGCCTACTACTGAGAGTATACCATCCACGCAAGAGCCTGACAAGCTATCCAGTCATTTTGATATGGCAAAATCCAGTAACAATTATAGACTTCATTCCCATGACCTGAAGGAATGGTCTGAGGCTCTTCATGTTCCTGGAGCAAGAAGATGCCCTTGGGCTATACTAGCTCTCCAAAGGACTTATGGAGATGTTACTGGTGCCCGCTAGAGCAAATCCATGAACAATGGGAAGTCCAGTGATACAAGTGAAGTGATACAAGTTTTGGGACACACCCTAAGTGCTTAGGTGTTATTTCTTTTTCTTTTTTTTTTTTTTTTTTTTGCTTTTTGGGTCACACCTAGCAATGCTCAGGGGTTTCTCCCGGCTCCGCACTCAGGAATTACTCCTGGTGGTGCTCAGGGGATATGGGATGCCAGGGATCAAACCCGGGCCCGCATGGGCTGGCCGGGTGTAAGGCAAACACCCTACCCGCTGGACTATCGCTCTGGCCCCCAGTGCTTAGGTGTTATTCCTGGCTCTTCACTCAGAGATCACTCCTGGAAGTTCTCTGGGGACCAAATGAGATGCCGAGGATTAAACTGGGTGGGCCACATACAAGGCAAGTGCTTTACTACTGTACTATCTCTCTGGTCTTTCAGGTTAAATTTTCTAAAGAATGATTTTTTTTTTTTTGCTTTTTTTGAGTCACACCGGCGATGCTCAGGAGTTACTCCTGGCTCTTAGCTCAGGAATTACTCCTGGCGGTGCTCAGGGAACCATATGGGATGTTGGGGATCAACCTGGGTTGGCCAACATGGGTTGGCGCGTGCAAGGCAAACACCCTACCCGCTGTGCTATTGCTCCAGCCCCAAGAATGATTTTTTTTATATGTTAGAATCTGTTCCCATGTAGAAGAGAGTTACTTATGTTAAAGATAAGTGCTCAAAACATTTTATATCACTTCATAGGTCAAAGAATCAAACTTGCTATCCTTACTACTCAAATTGATACAGTAAAAATTGTAAAGCATAATGATCTCTGAATTCATTTTCTTATCCATAAAAAATAATAGTATATGGATACTATAAGAATTGAATGTTTCTTGTACATAAACAGATTTTACTTTGAGTAAAATAGTTTCTGTAGCATCTTTCTGCCAACGTTTCCAAGATAACGTTGGCAGAAACGTTATCTTCTGCCAACTTTCTTATTAAATAAATATTCAAGACTATAGAAAAAATACACACATATAAGAATTTCTTTCAACAGACAGAATTTTTGTGTTATATTAGAGGTCAAATCATTGAATTCACTAGTTTTATACAATAAGATAAACATTATGCTATAAATTCTGCCTTTAAAGGGTATCTCTTCTCTGTGGAAACCTATTTTCATTAATTCTTAGGTTATTCAGATCACTTGTTTCACTTGTCTGCCCGTTGTTCATCGATTTGCTCGAGCTGGCACCAGTAAAATCTCCATATGGACTGTCACATGCTAGTGTAGCCCAAGGGCATCTGTTCACTCCAGGAATACGAAGAGCCTCAAACCATTCCATCAGGCCATGGGAACAAGGTCTATAATTGTTACTGGTACTTGGCATATCAAATGCAACATGGGTTGCTTGCCAGGTTCTGCCATGCAGGTGGGATACTCTTGTAGTTGTCTCTCATCTTGTGCATTTATTGATGAACTGCAAGGCCACAAAGCAGTCCCATGAGCCGGGCTTGTGATCAGCTCTTCTGCTGGGTGAAGCTCTGACAAATGGGGAGTCTGGATGTGGAAAATGGCAGCCCCTCATGGTGTGGGGGGTTCTGGCTTCCTGTGAGGTTCTGCTGGAGTGTTGGGCCAGGACTAGAACCTGCCTTCCCTCCCGGGTGCCTCGTGATCAGTTCACCAGCCATTCCTTGTTATTCATATATAGAACTGGAATTATTATTTTGTTTTCATTGTGTATTTTGTGGCTACGTACAGCAGTACTCAGGGTTTACTCCGTGTTCTATGTTCAGGGGGTTGCTACTGTTTCAGAGCACTGTATGAAGTGCTGCATTCGCTTCATGCAAGGCAAGTCCCTGTGTTGTCTCTCTGACCTGAAATCTGTGCTCTTATTAAGACTGTCAGTTTTTGTGTTCTATCCCAGGTATAGATGGTTACTCAACAACTTTAAATAAATTAAGCCCTGAGCTTGTAAATTTATCAGTAAAGTACATAATCAGCATTTCTTGAAGTGCCTATTAACTATGTTTTCAGCTAGAAGTGGGAGCCATTAAGAGAAGACCTTTTATGCCTCTGTTTAAGGCAATTTAGTGGTCAAATTTTTATTTTTTAGGGAGCTTACTCTTTTATGCCACAGCACACAACTTGAATACATGCAAGTGTATTTTTTTTCTCAGTAAGCCCCTCAAAACAGGAGAAATCCACAGTGTTATGGTATGAATTTTTACATATAGAAGAAATAATGCAAGGGGCAGTAAAATACTATGTAGCTTTCAGGAATGATGAAATCATGCAGTTTGCTACAACATGGATAGAACTGGAAGATATGATAAATAAATAAAGCCGAGAGAAGAAAGATAAACACAGGATGATATCACTTTTATGTGGTATTTAGAGTTGCTGAGTGAGTAAATGCAATGGTTTTAAGGGGGGAATGTCTCCATCTCTCGTAGCCTGGAGTATAGGGAAGAGAAAGAAAGAAACGGAGAGAAAGGGAATGTGAGAGGAGGAGGTGAAGGGCAAAGGGCAGGGGTCAAGGGGACTTAAACACTTTGGAGGTACTAAGGAATGATGGAGCTAAATATCCAAACCACGGAGTCAGTGACATGCCCAAACTTTGATAACCAAATATAAAAGATGCTTGTATTTGATAGCAAGCTAGGGTTGGTGTGGGGAGTATAGAGAGGGAAACTGGGAACATTGGTTGAGATAAATGGACAATGGTGCTGGGATTAGTTGAGGAACATTGTATGTCAAACCGAACTACAAATAACCCGTAAACATGAGATCTAAGCTGCATTTCTGAAACTTTGTTATGTGCCTGTCAGGTTGATAGGTTGGGATAGGATGGGGGGGGGTTCAGCTGGGAAGGGAATACACTGGTGGAAAGTAGTTGACACTGGCAATGGACTGGTATTGAAATATTATATGCCTAAGACCCAACTGCAAATAACTTTGTAAATCACAATTCTGTAAATAAAGCAAAAAAAAAGAGGACAACCCCCCCCAACACTTACTCCAGTAACTTTGTAATTCATGCTTTAATAAAGTGAAATTTTGAAAAAAAGAAGAAAATGATCAATAAAAATATAAATGAGTTAATAATCATAATTTGCAAAAATGCTATTTAAAATAAGTTTTCAGCCTTATTTCAAGACTATTTTCCCGGAAGATATTTCAGAGGGAAATAAGAATATTGGCTTTCCTTGTCTGTGATAACTTTTGACAAGAAATTTGGTACATTATTCAAGGCTCAGAGTCATTTTTGGAAATTCTGTCAAAGTAGGCAGATCTTTAGTGATTATTGACTGACAATTACCCTCAAAAGAAGGTTACAAAACTTATTTATGTCTTATATGAGAGCAAAATGCTGAATCAAAAAATTTCATCACTTCACTCTTAACACAGCTAATAAACATGTTCCTCTCCGCTTAAAAATAAAAGAGATTTTCATTTTGATGAATAGTGACTTAAGTAGTAGGGCAATGTCAAGTCTGTTTATGCAGATTAATACATATCTGATACAAACATAATTCTTATGGATTTTCTGCCCTTTGCAATTAAAGATAGTTCTATTGTTTGCTATTGCAGTCAGAATTCTAATTGTCATTAAATATATGTATACCTCGTTTTCTGTAAAGGGCATATGTTCTCTATACATTTACATCATTTTTAATCTAGTAAAAACAGAAGTAATGCTTAATGTGATCTATTTGAAATTAATTATATTTACATGACAGGGATAAGTATGGGCTAGCTCAGAAAACTGCAGTGTACTAAAGAGCTATCTTAAAAGCTTATTTAAATGCAGATTTATGGTCCCTACTCAGTTTCTGTGTCGGTATCCCTGGAGTAGGCATGAAAAATTGCTCTTAAAACAAACTTTCAAACCCACTGTTACAGTCACATTGTCACTCTTCGTCACTCTTACTCTGAATTTTACACTATTAGACAAGTCACTGGCAGCACAGACAGAGAAGCAGAGGTGTGTAATGAGTTGAAAGTAGTCAGCCCCTCCCTCCACCACCACCAAAGATATGTTTACTAGGTACCTAAAAATGTGACCAAATATCATGTGAAGGTTATTGCTAATCTAGTTAAGATAAGCATTTTGAGATATTACTGGATTAGGTAGGCCCTAAATTCATTGATGAATGCCCTTTTAAGAAATGGATTTCTGGGCCTGGAGCAATAGTAATTTTTATTTTATTTTATTTTATTTTATTTTGTTTTTGGCTTTTTTGGGTCATACCCAGAGATGCTCGGGTTATTCCTGATTCTGACTCTGCACTCAAGAATTACTCCTGGTGATGCTTGGGGGAATGAATGAGATGTCGGGAATTGAACCTAGGTCAACCGCATGCAAGGCAAACACCCTATCTGCTGTACTATCGCTCTGGCACATAATAGCAGGTTTTAGTAGCAGGCAGTATGTTTCCCTTGAAAACAGCAGATCGGGGTTTGAGCTCTGGCATCCATCCCACATGGTCCCCCTCCGCTCCCCTCCCTTGGCTCACACTGAGCCCACCAGGAGTGATTCCTGAGCACAGAGCCAGGATTCAGCCCTGGAAGTCCTCTGAGTGCTGTCCAAAAGCAAAACTTAAAAAAAATCAATTTAATAAATTTCTGAGGTTTTACTAAGTTTGTGGTAATTTTTTCGGCACATTAGAAAAAGAACCAATTTCTAGCTATATCAAAGTGCCGATCAATGTCTTCTATAAGCCATGGAGAAAAAAGGACAAAATTATGACACTGATCCAATATATCAAGTTAACTAATTACCAAGCACAATTGGCATATTCTTCAGGATGCTTTAAAGCAGCAACTTGTTTTGCATTATTTCAAAACACTCTGACTTGCACATTGACATTTAGTTGAAAATGTTGTGTATTGTATGAGGCATTTGCAGTTAATAATGTTCATTTGACTTACTTAAAGTACTCCATCTGATAAGTAGCAGAGTTAGCATTCAAACCCAGTTTCTGCCTTCCCAAGTTCATCTCTCTCTCTTCATATCATAATTTAGTAAAGACTTTGAGCAGTAAAGCAAATAGCATTTTGGCAAATGCTGAGAAGTTCATTTAGGTTGCCATAGAATATTTAACAAAGAAGAAAGGATTTATTTTCTTCCATGTAAATTTTTTATAGTTGCTTAGTGGTACTTCTTTTCTCTTGACATCTATATCAATCAAGTATCTTCTACTTCATTATCTTAATTATATTTTCATTATATTAACCCTTTCATTTCACACTTCAATAAATAATTTAAGATGGACCTTTAATAACAAGATAGAAAAAATAGTTGTACATTGCCTCTAGAGATGAAGTTCATGGATAATGTTAATTCTAAATTATTTATTTATTTATTTATTTATTTCACTTTTGAGGTTATACCCATTGATGCTTAGGGGTTACTCCTGGCTCTGCATTCAGGAATTAATCCTAGTGTTGCTCAGGGAGCCTTGTGGAGATTAAATCCAGTCGGATGTATGCAAGTGTTTTACCTGCTGTACTGTCTCTCAAGTCCCTGTTAATTCTTTTATATGTGGAAATTGTTTACTAATTTTAGTTGGCTGTTTTCATACCTATTTTAGTCAACAAATATGGTTTATGAAGTAGACGTTTTTAATATTTTTTGTGACTGTGACTAGCACATGGACATATTTCAATAAATATTTCAGTCTTGAAAATAATATAAATTCTATAATTATTTGGTTCCAGGTTTGAAATGTTCATTAAATTAGTTTATTATTCATTTCATAGAATTCTATTATATTATCACACATTTTTTATTTATTTTTATACAAGAAATGCATTAATATATATCATCATTATATAAATTCACTATTTTCTTATTTTATTATACCACCATGAGATATACAATATAGTGTTCCAGCTTCCAGTAGCCAGCCATCCACCAGTGCACATTTCCCACCACCAATGTTCCCTGATTCCCTCCCTCCCCCCCCCAGCCTGCCTTTTTATAATAGGCACTTTGTCTCTCTCTCTCTCTCTCTCTCTCTCTCTCTCTCTTTTCTCTCTTATTCTCTTTCTCTCTCTCAGACACTCCTTCTCTCACACATTATGGCTTGCAATACATACATTTAGGGGTTATATATATATATATATATATATATGTATGTATGTATATATCCCTTTGCCTATATTCAATGCTCAGTTCTAGGCTGGCATTACCATTTTCAGCAATTCGCACTCTGGCCTTTCTTTTACCTAACCTCTGACTCCCACACGTGTGGTAGATTCCAATCACTGACAAGTCCCCCCGTCCATGATTTGCCTGGCCCTGGATATTAGTATCATACTATTTTTTTTATATCCCGCAAATGAATGAAGTCATTCTATATCTGTCCTTATCCCTCTGAATAATTTCACTCAACATGATACTCTCCATGTCCATCCATTTATAGGCAAGTTTCATAACTTTATTTTTTCCTAACAGCTGCATAGTATTCCATTGTGTAGATGTACCATAGTTTCTTTATCCAGTTGTCTGTTCTCAAACACTCAGGTTTTTCCCCATAATCTGGCTATTGTGATTCACTATGTTTTACCTGCCATATGTCTATCTTCACTATGTAGATTATAGGTATGTATGGTTTCCAGGTCTATTGTACTTTCTTTGTGGATTGTTTTTTTTTAGTATTACCAATACCCTTCAGTAATTAAAAAAATAACTATATGCAATCAATTCCACTGTTAATTTTAGCACTTTAGTGGGTATGTGCGTATGTGTGTGTATTTTTTTGGGGGAAGGGGTGTCATATCAGGAATTTCTCCATACTTGGAGTTTTCAGGACTTACTACTTGCTCCTTGCTTAGGGATCACTGCTGGCAGTGTGTGGGGTGCGGTATGTCATGCCAGGAATTGAACTGAGGTGAACTATATTCAAGGAAAGCACCTTAGCCTTGGTTCGATATTTTATTTTCTAATTTTAAAGTATTGATAGCTACTGACTATTTTTTATCCTCACCAGGTTTGATAACCACTAATCTCTATGATAAGTCTCTATGGATTTATTTTTTGGTCTTTCAAGATAAGCGGGTCTTAAAACTTGTTTCTTTTTATACTGCTCCCTCACACACACTTTTCATATACCTTAATGGATTCCAGATCTGTGCATGTTATAATTTATGTGATAACTTATTAAGTCTAAATAATACTTTTTATATACACATAATATTCAATTGTATGTCTTATTTCTTGACACTTATTAGTAGAGATTTGTTTTCTATTTATTTTAATATGAATAATGGTATTATTAACATACATATCTAATGCCTTATTTGAAAATGATTTTGTTTCACTTGGATATAAATCTAAGAGGAATTGCTGGATTGCAGATATTTTGCAGAAATGTTTAATTGTATTCCATGTGACTCCATTAGATAAAATCTACCAACAATGTATAAGAATTTCAGTTTTTCTATATTCTCATCCTATGTTTGCTTAGACATTAAAACCCTAGCTCAGGATTTTGACACTGCTGATAGTTATAGCTTCCCAGTGACATGTTTCACCTAGATGTCTTTTTGTTTCACATTACTGGTGTTTGGCTTTTGTCTTTTCTATTTTTAAAAGTTAACATCACTGTATCACTGTATCACTGTTTTCCCGTTCATCATCAATTTGCTCGAGCGGGCACCAGTAACATATCCATATGTCCTGTTTCATGTAAGTAGAGCCCAAGGGCACCTGCTTGCTCCAGGAACATAAAGAGCCTCAAACCATTCCATCAGGACATGGAAATGAGGTCTCTAATTGTTACTGGTATCTGACATATCAAATACGACATGGGTAGCTTACCAGGCTCTGCCATGCCGGTAGCATACTCTTGTAGTCATCTCTAAATCCAGCATTTATTGATGAACTGCGCAGCCGCAGCGGCTGTGCAAGCCGGGCTGTGATAGGCTGGTCTGCTGGGTGGAATTCTGACTAGGGGAAGTCCGGATGTGGAAAATGGAGGCCCCATGGAGTGGGGGTCGTCTGGCTTGTTGCAAGGCTCTGCTGGGGTGGCGGGCCAGGGCTAGAATCCGCCATCCCTCCCGGGCGCCTCGTGAGCAGCTGGACACAGAGAGAGCCAGTAGCAGCTCTGCTCCATGTCTGTGAGTCTCTGGATCAGCATACCTGGGCTGAATTTAAAAAAAGACTGCTGCAGGGTGGATCTCCATGAGCCGGGCTGTGATAGGCTGGTCTGCTGGGTGGAGTTCTGATGAGGGGAAGTCCAGATGTGGAAAATGGAGACCCTCGAAGAGTGGGGGGTCGTCTGGCTTGTTGTGAGGCTCTGCTGGGGTGGCAGGCCAGGGCTAGAACCCGCCATCCCTCCCGGGGCTCCTCTGAGTGGCTGGGCACAGGGAGAACCAGTAGCAGCTCTGCCCCATGTCTGTGAGTCTCTTCGATTTAATAAAAAAAAATTTAAACAAAAAAAAAAAAGAACATAACAAGAGTTTGGATGAACTTTTGTATTGGTTAGGATCAATACATCAAGCATACTTAACTCATCAATATATGTCGGGGAGCCGCTGGGTATTAAAAATTAAAAACTTTTACAGGGCCAAGGAAGGTAGATGAGTCAAAGATGCATGCTTTCCATGCATGCTTCCACGTTCAAATCCTGGCAAAACATTGCCCACCTGAGTACTGCTGGGTGTGGCTATGGTGCCCCCAGAACCTTCAGAGGTACTCCAGTGGTGTGTCCTCTGGCGTTAACAGCACCTTTACTGGCAGCAAAGCATTGAGTCATTTGGCCTGGTTGACTCACTGTTGGGTGGCCCCTGGCCCCCTGAGCACTGCTTGGCAAATACCTCCTCTCTCTCCAAAAATGCTATTTTACTTAGTATGTTTATGATCTGAAAGATGAGAATCAGAAAGTCTATAGCAGATAAGCATTCATATTGGATTAGCCTGCCATTTCAGGAATTTGAGCAGATCAGTGCTAATGTATTACTATGAAATGGTTGATTTAGAGTTGCAGGTGTTGCTTAGAGCTGTGGGCAGAGTTGTTCTTCTGGCTAAGTCTCTTGAACCACATATGACCCATTACTATATTGAGTTCATCTGATCCCATCTGAATTAACTTATTCTTTTTGTTATTTTACAGATACAAGTTTCCAAAAATAATACTGAAAAGAAAAGGCCCAAATTTAGGAAAAGAAAAAGGTATGCTTTTGAAAATGAAAAAAAACACTCAAACTCGTAAAGTGTTTCATTAAATTTTTTTTTCTGTCCCAACCCACTTTCTGTGGTTCTGGAGAACTCAGGCCATAGCTGGCAATAACCCTGGCCAGGTTTGCAAGAGTGGGTATGGGTGTTGGAGTCATTGATATTGGGGATTGAACTCAGGGCTGTGAAAACTAGACATGAATTCAAGTCTTTTGATCTTTCCCAGTCCTCTTAAAAATGCATATTAAATTAAAATTATTATTATGAAATTTAAAGCTGTACATATATTTTATTATTATATGAGAATCCCCCTGATACTTGATTGCTACTCTAACATTGCATTTACATTTTTCTAATAGAATTAATAAAATTATAAGTAGTTGTCTTTAGTATGTGAAGAAAAGTTTGTTTTTCATAAATATTATTCTTTAAGAGAATATTATGTGAGCAGATGAGAAGTCAGTTTAATAATATGTAACATAAGTCAGAATTAAATCTCTTAATGATCTTATAAGTTCCTGATGACATGTTTAGTGTTTAACAATGAATCAACCATTTGGTTTATTAATTATATTGTTTATGAATCGTGAACAGGACTGTTAAAGGAACCCTTTTCAAAGACCAAGACTAACCCTAATAGATAATCATTTTCTTGTTTTTAGAAGATAAATAAAAATTTTCAAAGGACTTTCACTGTCTTCTCATTTACATTTATAGTAAGCCCTTAACATTGGTAGGGAGTGCATCAGTTACCTTTAAAAAATGTAGCTTATTTTTTCAGTCTGGAAAAATATGATTTTGCAGTGCTCTGTACATTTACCTATGTTGTGAAGTTTATTAATTTCTGAGAGCATCAATAGATTTCTGGGTAGGGAGAGGATTACATGAAGAAGTTCATATAAAATACCTGGCAGATTGATAGTTTTTTTTTATCTTAAATCAATATCATTCCCTTCTGTTTTTCACTGTATTATGCTGCCCTACTTTATGTATAAACAAAGAAAAGTGCCGGAGATAAAGAAATACATATTCACATGCTATAGTTACTAATGAATATGTATAACTGGTCACTTAATATACATGATTGATTTTTGGAACTAAATCTGTCAAATTCTCTTTCTAGGGCAGACATTTTAAAATGCTCTTTTGAAAATGTTTGTTCAGATGATGCCTTATCAAAGGAAAACATGGGTATGTGAAGGCCTGTTCTGCTTTTAGTTATTTTCGTGTCTATATAATTCTGCCAAAAACAGATGTACATATAGGAAAACCACAAGTTGTTCTTGTATTGACTCGTATACAACAATTTTTTTCATTGTCTTTATGTTTTTGTTCAAATTGAGCTCAGTTCTCTCTTTGTCGTATATATTTTTTAAACTACCAAAAGTTGTCAAAATAAGCCAGTGTAAGCACGCTCCAGTGCAGACCTCTCCCTTTGGGATGGGGCCGCAGAATGCCAAAAGGAGAAAGGTAAGAAAAACTGCAGTTTGACCCTTCGGTTGGCTTAATTATCATTGGGATTAGTAAAGAGGGGGGAAGTTTTAGTTTTTTAAAATGATGATGTACTCTCCCTCCAGTTTTGTTTTGGAAACAGACAAGTGTATATGTGTGTGGTAGAACTTTGGCAGCAATGCAAAAAAGGTTTCAAAGTCCACTAAACCCCAAAGTTTTCTGTGCCACATTCTTTCCCCCTGTAGCTACTACCAGATCCAATGGCATAGCATTTCAGTTGACAGAGCTGTTCATCTTTAACCTCATTCAACAAAAATCAACCCATCAGAGGAAGGATGGAGTAGTAAATTATTTTTTTTAAATCCTTCTGTTTTCTGTTACTTTCCTAAGCCACATAAAATGTTGTTTCTCTTTCAGAATTTATTCTGTTGCTGATTCCTGCTAATTAAGTCTCATTTGGGGGGGCTGTTTTCTCTCTTTGCCCCACAAGATCAGTTCATATATTTTGTAGAAAGGCAAAAATTCAGTTGATCTCTTGCCTGACTCAGCACTGCAGTTGAAGACTCTAGTATGGTTGTATTGATCCCTCCAGGCCACATAAGATACCTTCTTGAATTCTGCCCCAGTTTTTGAATCCTCTTGCCTTATATCCTGGCTTTGTATATCTTCTATTAGTCTACTTTTGCTATTTGTTTATGAGTCTTATGCTTTGCTGATTAATTCTGTTTGGAGGAGAGCTAATTAAGGGCAAGTGCTTCAGCTCTCCAGGTTTGGGTTTCTTCATCTACAATAAACTTATGGGCTAAAAAACTCTTTTATTCAGCAGTGAAAGAAACTGTTTCTGGACATTAATGGTGAAATTTGAATAATTATTTAATAAATAATATATGCATGGCTATAAAGTTTGAATCCAAGAAACAGCTATTTGTGTGATGTATTTACGCATCCAATTTTTAGAAAATCTTTTCCTGGAATATTATGTTTAATTTTTTGTTGTAAGTAAATAATTATTAAAAATAATATTTAATTTTAATGTTTAATTATAAATAAATTATAATAAAGTACTAATAATATAATCAATGCCTAAGACAATTACCGTGTCTTCACTGTTCTGAGAACTTAATATAGTTTGCTTATTTAATTCTCACAAGTTCTATTATGTGCTAGATATTAGTATACCTCCCACTCTACCAATGGGAAAACTGGGAAACAAGAGAACATATGAATTAGCTAAGGTAATATCACTTCTTAAAATTAATCACTGTGTGCAATTATTTCCTTGATGGCCTTGAATTACAGGAAGCCTGAAATTAAACTTAGATTTTTTTTTGTCACAGCACTAATGACTGGTTTTAGTACTTGTAAAATGTAGTTATTGCCTTTTAAGTACCCTTTAATGAATTTATTTCAATTCTTATCCTTGATTTTTATCAGTGCTTTACTCTGTCACTTTTTTTTGTTGGCATCTTGTTTGATTTGGTGGAGTACACAGCTCCAAAAAGTCTGAGTAAATAAAAGATTTACCTGTAAACACTCATTGTTAATTAGCAGCTGCTTTAGAATCCAGGGTCTGGAAGGGTAGCACTTACCTTGCAGTCGGCTAACGCAGATCCACTCGCTGGTATCAATCATGGTCTCCTGATGATCTAGAATATTTTAATTCAAGTCTTAATTTTCTACATGTAGAAAAATTGGTATTCTTAGGTCACCTCTGAGGAGTGACTCCTGAACACAGCTGGGTGTGGCCCAAACTTCTTCAACTAAAATAAAGTCCAAAAATACATATTTGAAAGCTTTGAAATAGTGACTAGTTTTCTGAAAATGTTGCTTCTTTTTAGGCATGGGAAACAATCTGATTTATTTTACAAAAAATTAACTTAAAATCAAATATGGACTTTATTATAAAAATGATTTTCTTTGGTACCTTTAAATTTCACTTTACCAAACCAAATTGGAACAAATCAGGGAAACTCCAGGATAATCAGGATTGATAGCGGATGATTGGGCATGCAATCAGCAGCAGTATCCATTCTGCCTCTTCTTTGAGGGATATCATAGCCCAATTTTGATAACCTAGTTTGCAGATTACAGTACCTCCTATCTCTTAAGGATTATTTTTTGAACTCTATAACTGTACAATATAGAAATACCTATTTGGGAAAGAAAAACCACCCATTGCTCTGGAAGAATTTGACATCAGTTAAGTTGGTGTTAAGAACCCTGATTGATTTATGAAGTCATACATTTCTTTGTCTGCCGTTGATCAAAAGTCAGTGTACATATTTTCCCCAAATCACTTGAAAATACAGAGCCTACATGTTATTCAGTAATGCTATCCATTACCATAAATTGATTATTATCTTAGTCTAGCCTTAGAGATAAAAAGATATTTGAGCCTTTCCCCCTACTGCTTTGTTCAAAATCCATCTTCCAAATAGTGCATTAAATGTCAGTGTCAATTTCCATAGGCTCAGAATTAAAAGTAGGAAAATACAGCATCTGTGAATGGAATTAGGAGTTTGCAAAGAAAGTACCAGGTTACTTTTTTTTCATAAAGAGACACTAATTTCTTTAACAAATTAATTTCGGTAAAAATATATATTCCTTTAGAAAAATCAGAATCAGCATATCTGGTGTTAACATATATTTATAAAATAATTTTTCTACCAGATTTTGAATACCAATATTCTAGAATATTATACTTTGTGCTCTGTTCTTATGCTTTACAATTGCCATAGAAAACAGAGCTATACAGATCCAACTAATATGTCAACTACAGGGGGTTGTTTGCTTGTTTGTTTGGGGGCCACTCTGTAGTATCCAGGGCTTATTCCTAGCTCTGTACATAGAAATCACTGCTGGTGCCTGGGGTTAAAGGGTTAGTTCTGTGTAAAACATGCATCTTAACTCTTTAAACTATCTCTCTCAACACTATTGTCCCCCCCCCCTTAAAATATAAATTGGGTTTAAGGTGTGGAATAATGGCGTATCAGAAAGATTATTTTGATCTAGACAGGGTTTTGTAACTGTTCTGTAGCCCTAGGGACCCGGGATTATGAAGATAATTCCTCAAACCTAGGGCAATGAATGCTCAGAGATTCACATGTGCAGCATGACCAGAACAAAGCCACCCTCACAGACCATAGACTCATAGTGGTATGACAAGATTTATTCGGAAAGGAAAATGTTAAAATAGAGGCTGAAGAAATGTGCCTACATGCATTAGCAAACAGGTGGTGGAAGAAGGAAGGGGGTTGTTATGGCTTGAAAAAAAGCTGCTGGAGCGCTGTCCTTGAAGCTCCAAAGCAAGGGCAAGGTTGAGCTATTGCAGACACCCAAGCATGTCTGCTTCACAGTCCCAAGCCATTGGCCATGGGTAATAATAAGGCTGGTTAATCCATGTTATTCTCCGAAAATGTCGGATTTCCCCAGCTACAGCCCACTTCTCACAGAGGACGGAACCTGGGCTTTTTCACCGGCCCTGCGATCTCACGTGGTCAAGGAGCTGTGCTAGGGAGAACTCCAGATAGGTTCTCTATATTATTAACTAAAAAAAGAAACATACCCAGAGATGTTTGTTGGTCTAGGCCTAATATCTTGAATCTCATAGAAAATGCACAACAAATTTTTTGTTGTTGAATTTTAAAATACTTAAGGTAAGCAAAAGTTGATAAATAACTATTCCTATTCTACTGTCTAGTACTAGCAGGAATTCATTAATATTGAAAATGGGCTATCACACATGACAGCCCTTTAATGTATGTTCTGTAATCCATAGTCTGGAGGGGAAGGAAAAGAGAAAGAGAGAGAAAGGGAAAGAAATAAAGAACCTGCCATGGAGGAGCGCTGGGGGAGGGGGAGGGAACCGGGATGTTGGTGGTGGGAGATGGGCACTGGTGGAGGGATGGGTGCTGGAACACTGTATGACCAAAACCCAAATATGAACTTTTTAATTGTATATCTTTGTAATTGTAAGAATAAAAAAAAAAAAAAGAAAATGGGCTATCAATGGCATGTTGTATGTAGTCAAGAACAGGGGCTTCCTAACACTTGATAGGTCGGCTGCAGAAGTAAGGGATGCAGCTCTTATAAAGGGACCAGGGACAAGGAAAATTTTTGGAAGCTGAGCCGCTGGCCTTGATACTTGAGATACCAATGCTTAGGCAGCCAGCCTAAGGCAGGCATGTATTGGAACATCTCACACATATTCATTAGCAGTGTTTAAGCACTAGAATATGTGTTAGCTTGGTGGTATTTCATATTTTTTGAAACCAGAATGGAAAATAACAGGGCATGTATTCATGGCCTTCTCTTTTAATCATAGAGGCCCATCACAAATGCTGTGTTTGTCGGCTGTACAGTATAGCATTGTTTGTCGGCTGTACAGTATAGCAGGTCACTTGTGATTCCTTCCCTTGATTTTTTACTTCACTAAGAACTTTTATCAAAGTTTATTTTATGAAAATTAGAATTTCATGTTATTTATCAGTAGCGTTGAATTATAATATCATTTATTCAATGGTGATAGTTTTATCTCAAGTTTAATGAGTAACTATTTTTTACTCACTTCATATTATCTATGATAATTTGCAAAATGACTTTCACAGGTACAATATGTAAAAAATTATCTTACTGGACAATTATTATAATGATATTTAAACTAGGACTAGATTCACCTATGATTAGTCTACTCACTTAATCACATATTTTTCACTTTCAAAATCATAGTTTTAATAGTTTTTCATGACATTGAAACTATGGCCCAAAGTCTATCATTTTCTTTCTGTTTTTATAAATAAAGTTTTATTGAAACATAGCCATGCTCATATGTTTATGTACTTGTATGTGGTTTGCCCTATAGCAACAGAATTGTATGTGATGTTTCTCTGGCCATTTATAGAAAATATGCTAACCCCTGGTTTATAAATTATGTTTTTGTAAAACTTTAAAACAAAAGATAATGTAAAATAGCTTATAGTGAACTTTTGCTATTTCAGAAATACTTAGCGGTCTACATAGAGCAAAATGTCACCTATATTTTTCAAGTAGTAATTATAAAAGATTCATATGTAAATTTATAATAAATTCATAACATGCAGATGGCCATATGTAAACTTGTGAAATTTTTTTTTAACTTGTAAAATTTAGGATTTACTTTAGGACAATGATTAAGGTTATAAATTAGATGAAATTACTTAAAATACAACATTTTTAAAACTATATTGTTGATGTTCTTTAGTTGTCTCTGAGACAGAAGTTTTACTTAAAGAGCTGGAACAAATGATACAGCAAACGCTAGAACCCACAGCAACACCTGATGATTCTGAAGAGGACCCTGGAGAGAAAACAGATGCAGCAGAAAAGGTAGTATTGGTAACTACCACTATTCTATTTTACTGCTACTACTATCTACTATTTTATTTTTCAGGCCTAAATAGAAATTTCAAATTCCCTACACTGCATTTTTAATTATGAAGAAAACTTTTTCACTTCTTAAAGTTCTTTATTATCATGAGGTGAATAATAAACCAGCAGCATGTTGAGAAACCTGAATACATGTATCCGTTGGAGAGAAGATGCCTGTTTGAGCAGAGCAGCTCTTTTATAGTAGGTCTTTGAGGTTAGAATGAAGAAAGCCAGGGAGGGTACAGCTGCAGAGAGACCTCTCCCTGATGGCAATCTTGTCGGGACAAAGGGCTTGAGTAAGAGCAACTGACTTGGGAATCTCCCTTGTGTGGTTCGTTAGCAGGACTGAGCTACGTAGAGGCTAACCTTACTCACTGCACCAGAGATTGAATAGGTTTCATGGTTCATATCTAAGCTTGGTCTCTCCTCCACTCCTTTCCCAACCTTTTGTAAACTATGTTGGTCTGAGAAATGTTACGTGTTTGTGTTTACTTGTCTTCAATGTGGTAATACCAATTTTAAATTTGGTGAACAACTTCTTAGCACATTAGTTCTGTATCTCTATAAATAAAACGAGGGGCCACAGCCCAGGCTATTTACACTGAGCAACTAACTGTGCAGTAGGTGTGAGAAATGTACGTGTAGGTGGACTCTTCCAAAGGCAGCATAGGTGTTCTTTAAATTGTTCAGGAAACTGATGCCAATGGGGGAGTCATGTGTCTAAGGTTCCATTCACTAACTCATTCATTTAGCGTTTAGTATACTTGAAGTCAAAAGAGCATAGTTGTTTGAGCACTGATTTTGGAATGTAGTGTTATATCCCAATCCTGGTCCTGTAACTATAGACTTGGGTAATTTGACAAAATTGCTCATCACTTCCTTAGAGCACTGTTTTGAGAAAAACTCAGAAAAGATCATTATAAAGTATATGTTATAGCTGATAATGGTCAATGGTAGCTGCTAGAGAACAAAAAGAGGGAAGGTTTTTCTCACTTTGTCCCTTTTCAGACATTCTCACATTGAGTAAGTACCTAATCTTGAGACTATTTTCATAGGCAGAAAGGTTGGATTTGTGGATGTACATGGCAGTTTACACATTTTGGTACACGTACACTACCCAATTGCATGAATTCATTCAGAACTTCATGGGGAGGCTGCTTAAATATCTCCATAAAAAATAAATAGTATTTACAGTCAAAGAAATCAATGTGTTAAATAATTTAAATTTGTAACTTTTACTGAGATGAAAAATATTGTAGTTTTTCTTAACCAGTACAAGTGATTCTCTCTTGTACCTGAATGTGTTGTGTTTTAAGTAATTTTTTTTCTATTTATTAAGAACCTTAAAATTTGTATTTTATATTTGGGGATGGGGAAAATTTGTTTTATATTTATATGTGTACAATGCATAGTTTACTTTTTATTAGATAAGATCTGTAAACTGATGACCTATATCTTATATATGTATAATTAATACTCAAACAAATCCTTTTTAGCAAATGTTTACCATATGGTTTTGTGCAGTGTTTTTCAGTCTTTGCAGTATGACTTTTTAAAAACATACAGCCAAGCTGATTTTTATAGAGATGTCCTGGAGCTTTTACAGCCACAATTTTGGCTTGTGTTTTGCCTTTATATCTAGTAACTTGATAGAACAAAAAAAGTACTTCTGATTTTTATTTCTTAACATATAATACATAGTTTCAGCATGTCTTCATCAGAGAACTTGGTTTTGTTTAAAATTTTAGTCATATTATATGCTTTCAAAAAAGCACTTAGAGAATATAAAAATTAACAGTTTTAATTTGTTGGCAGGCAGGTGAGTGTCTCCTGCTGACTGGTTCATAAGCCATTCTCCAATCTGAGGTACTGAATTCTGGCATTTGTACCAGGCACAGGATACTGAGCACTTAAATTCACTTTTAAATGACTATAATAATAAAAATAGCCATCAGAACTGGAAATTTTTCAGTTTAAAAGAAATGCTGTCTCAGGAATTTCTTTTCTTTTTAAAAATAGTTGATAAGGAAATAGTTACCATGGCTTTAAAAAGTAGCCACACTTAATAGATGTGTTTTGTTTTTAAAAAAAAGTAATTTCTTATAAGTTAAATAGACTGCAAAGAGCCACCTGATAAATCTCAAATCTAGACATGTTTATTTCTGAGCAGATATTTTTCAAAATTGTGAATTTTACATTTTCAAGTGAATTTTACATTTTCAATTGTAAAATTTACATTTTCAGAGTTGTGAATTTTATGACGTTTATATTCATTTCACATACAAGTTTTGAAGTTGATTACTCACAAATATTTTAACCAGTATATAAGTATAGCAATATGAAAAGAAATCTAAGCAAATTTATAATCTAAATTCATTTCTATTTGTCTCAGAGCCTGGCAAGCTATCCGTGTCGTATTTGATATGCCAAATATCAGTAACAATTATAGACCTCATTCCCATGACCTGATGGAATGGTTTGAGGCTCTTTATGTTCCTGGAGCAAACAGATGCCCTTGGGCTCTATTAGCATGAGATAGGACATATGGAGATGTTACTGGTGCCCGCTCGAGCAAATCGATGATGAACGGGAACACAGTGATACAGTGATACCTTCACGGGATAATTTTTATGGGATTTTTTTTTAAAATCACCGTCCTAATAATTTTCTTGTTTGGCTAATATTAATACTGGCTGACACTCCCAGACTTGGCTAGCAATGGAGGAAATTAATTTCAGGTTTTCATAAAATGCGTATGAATAATTTACAAATTGAATAATCCTCTTACAGAAGAAACAGTTAACTGGATAATTGTACTAAAAGGCACATTTTTGATCAATGAAAGTATCTGAATAATCTACATGTAAGCAGTCTCTTATCTCTTATATTTTATGAAAATTTACTTCTAATGAAAATCAAAGTTATAAATCTCATGTGTGTTAGCATTTTTTTTTATTTGTGTCCTTTTTCCCACTAAACTTTGGGAGTATCTGTTTTTAAATAATGCAGATGCTTATGGGAAGATCACCACAAAAATGTGACTAAACATTTTAAGTTATAATCTATAAAATAATAGTTCATAAAATATGGACATATCTCAAATTCACAGAATCAGAATTATATTTTGCCAAAATACAAAATTAAAACTAAAATTTATAATGTCAAAGAGTAAAGAAACAACCAAACTGATCAGTTATGCTTGTACTAATACTTTTTTTTTTTGCCTTTTTGGGTCACACCCGGCAACGCTCAGGGGTTACTCCTGGCTCTGCACTCAGGAATTACTCCTGGCGGTGCTCAGGGGACCATATGGGATGCCAGGGATCGAACCCAGGCCGGCATAGGCCGGCCGCTGCAAGGCAAATGCCCTACCCGCTGGGCTATCGCTCTGGCCCCCATTTTTGAAACATTATACTATACATTATACTATACAAAGAGATTATTGTTTCCAGCATAAAAGCACATTTTGCATTACTGCTGTGGTTACAGGAATTATCGTCTACTATGTTTTTTTTTTTTTTTTTTTTTTTTGCTTTTTGGGTCACACCCGGTGATGCTCAGGGGTTACTCCTGGCTCTGCACTCAGGAATTACTCCTGGCGATGCTCAGGGGACCATATGGGATGCCTGGGATCGAACCCAGGCCGCCAGGCCGTGCAAGGCAAACGCCCTACCTGCTGGGCTATAGCTCCAGCCCCTCGTCTACTATGTTTTGTTCAAATAATTAAACCTGGTGTTCAAGTACATTTAATGTTGTTCTTATGAGTCATGTGTTTTTTTTTCACAGTTATCTCATTGCATCCCCGACATTTCTACAGGCAGTTCATTTGAAAAGCACTATGAAGAGGACTATCTTATAATCGATGGCTTGAAAGTAAAAGCTGGAGAATGTATCGAAAATATAACAAATAAGTTTAAAGAAATAGATGCCTTGATGTCTGAATTTTAGGCTTTTTCCCCCAAAATTAATCATAAAATATTTGTATGTTTAATTTCCCACAGTCAAACATTTAAGTGTTATATGAATAGGTATGTATTATATCAAAACTTATTTTATAATGACTTTTTACTTTTTTTGGAGAATATACATGTGAGAGCCAATCAAGTGGTATTGAAATTAGTGATAAAGAATTAAAATTTGAGAAATTCTGACATCCGTATTTGTAAATTATTTTGTTTGTCATAATTTTCAAACGTTTTATGAAGCTTGCTGTACAAGTACATGATTTGCAGTGATTATATAGCTTCTATATTTAAATGTGACTTGAATTTGTTAAGGCTCTTATAAGTCTTTGAGATATCTCAAATCTTTTATACTCAAAGAAATTTTTTATAATGGAATTAAGCAATTACAAAAATAAAAAGGAATAATAAAAACATGTCCAACTTGTAAAGTTTTGCCTCATATATCCTATATTTTCTTTGTATAATCTTTATTTAAGTTGATTCCTAGGTATTTGACTTTCTGTGGCACAATTGTGAATGGGATCGTTTTCTTAATATCCCTTTCTTCTCTTTCCTTATTTGTATATAGGAAAGCCATTAACTTTGGGTTTTGATTTTGTACCCTAACACTCTTCTATAGCTATCTATTGTTTCTAGGAGTTTTTTGTTAGAGATTATGGTTTTATAGGTATAATATTGTAGCATTTTTTGAGTCTCTATTACGGTGGCAGGCCAGGGCCCAAACCCACCATCCCTCCTGGACGCCTCATGCTTAGCCAAGCATGGGGAGAGTCGGAGAGCTTCATCTGTGTCTGTGAATAAAGCTTCTCTCTAGGGTAGGTTTCTGATGAGCTGGGCTTGAGTTTGGCTTCTCTCTTGGGTGGTGCTCTGACGAGCTGTGGAATTCAGACACTGAAAATGGCTGCCATCATGGTGAGGGGATTCCTCTGGATTCTTCTGAGGCTCTATAGGTTTGGCGGGCCAGGGCCTGGACCCGCTCTCCCTCCTGGACACCTCATGATCAGCTGAGCATGGGGAAAGCCGGTAGCAGCTCCATCTGTGTCTATGAAATAGGTTTCTCTCTAGGGTGGGGTTCTGATGAGCTGGGCTTGAGATTTATGGTACATTAGTAAATGCAAAAACTAAGAGCTCCTGCACAGCAGAGCCTGGCAAGCTAGGCATGTCATATTTGATATGGAAAAACAGTAACAAGAATAGATCTCATTCCCATGACTTGAAAGGAATGGTTAGGCTCTTCATGTTCCTGGAGCGAGCAAAAAGCCCTTGGGCTCTACTAGCATGTGACAGGGACAAATGGAGATGTTACTGGTGCCTGCTCAAACAAATCGAAGAACAACAGAAGACAAGTGTTACAAGTGATCATGTCATCTGCAAATAGTGATAACTTGACTACTTCCTTGCCTTTCTGGATCCCCCTTAATTTCCTTTTTCTTCTCTGATTGCTATGGCAAGTACTTCCAGTACTATATTGAATAGAAGTAGCGAGAGTGGGAAACCTTGTCTTGTCACCAATCTTAGGGGAAAGGCTTTCAGTTTTTCCCCATTAAGAATGATACTCGCTATGGGCTCTTGGTAGATGACTTTGACTATATTGAGGAAAGTTCCTTTGACTCCCATTTTATGGAGCGCTTTTGTCATGACAGGGTGTTGTAACTTGTCAAATGCTTTCTCTGCATCTTATGGCAACCCATATGATCTTATGGTAACCCATCAAAAATGGGGAGAAGAATTGAACAGAAACTTTGACAAAGAAGAAATTTGAATGGCTAAAAGGCATATGAAAAATGCTCATCATCATAACCATCAGAGAGATGCAAATCAAAACAACAATGAGATGTCATCTCACACCACAGAAACTGGCACATATCCAAAAGAGCAAGAACAACAAGTGCTGGCATGGATGCGGGGAGAACAGCAACTCTCATCCATTGTTGGTTGGTGGTGTTGACTGGTACAACCTTTTTGGAAAGCAATATGGACATTCCTCCAAAAACTAGAAATCGAGCTCCTATT
The DNA here is from genome assembly GCA_021461705.1 of Cryptotis parvus. Classification (NCBI taxonomy): domain Eukaryota; kingdom Metazoa; phylum Chordata; class Mammalia; order Eulipotyphla; family Soricidae; genus Cryptotis; species Cryptotis parvus. The sequence continues at coordinate 54,483 of JAJIBD010029025.1, forward strand.
TGACCGAGCAGTACCACTCCTGGGAACATACTCTGTGAGATCAAAAACACAGTGGAAACACCATCTACACTTCTGTGTTCATAGCAGCAGTATTCACAATAGCTGGAACCTGGAAATCAGAGAACAGATGACTGGATAAAGAAACTATGGTACACCTACACAATGGAATACTATGCTGTTGGGAAAAATAAAGTTATGAAATTTGCCTATAAATGGATGGACATGGAGAGGATCATGTTGAGTGAAATTAGTCAGAAGGAAAAGGACAGATATAGAATGACTGCATTTATTTGTGAGATATCAAAAAAATAGCATGATACCAATATCCAAGGCTAGACAAAAACATGGATCAGGAGGTCTTTTCAGTGGGTGGAATCTACTGCAAATGTGTAGGAGTCAGAAGTTAGGTAAGACAGAGAAAGGAACAGTGTACAATAATTATTGGAAATTATAATAACAGCCTAGAACGGAGCAATAAATGTAGGCAAAAGGATATACATGATAACCTCCAAATGTATGTGTTGCAAACCACCATGTGTGAGAAGGAGAGATAGAGAGAGAGAGGTAGAGGAAAGAGTCAGAGAGAGACAGAGGGAGAGTGGAGAGAAGAGGTAAAGTGCCTGCCATAGACGCAGGCTGGGGAAAGGGGAATCAGGGGATATTGGTGATGGGAAATGGGCACTGGTGGAGGGATGGGTGTTGGAATACTATGACTGAAACTCAAACATGAACAGCTTTGTATATCTCACGATAGTATAATAATTTTTTTAAAAAAACATTCAGTAGATTTGGATCTTTGAAAAAAAAGCTGATTCTTCTTTCAGTATGGAAATAGTCCTTCAGCCACAATATACACACTGATTAGTTGAGTCTTTATTGGTCTTTTTAAGACCATAATCCTTTACCCTTTTTCACTGAATCATATCTCTGGCAGTGAGAATGAGGAAATAACACCCATAAAGCTATAAACTAAGCACACTATGTACACCTTTTTGCAATACAACTCCCTTAATTTCTCCCTTGAAACCATATTGTTGAGGGATTTCTCATCAAAAGTTCTAAGAGGCATTGAACATGGAATCAACCTTGTAAAAGAAGGATCCAAAAAGAGGTATTTATTGATTCAGGATTGCAGTCCAGACTTGGATCTAATAAACCCCCAAAACGTGTTCTTAGCTGTAAAATGGGGAAGGCATTTATACAAAAAAAGAACTACAATACGAATTAAAATCAGGTCTACAATACAAATTAAATTAAAAATCAGTCTAGCTTCAGCTGATACAAAAACATGCAAATTGATGAAAAATAGAGCAGTGATTGAGTGACTTCCATCTTGGACCACCTGTGACAACTGATTTTGTCTGTCCCCAGAGGTAGATGTTTCTGAGACCTGCCTGGACACTGACTGGCAGACCTAGCAGACTCCAGATTTTTGTAGTTTTATGGAGACCCAAATGGCTCTATTTAGCTTTTTTTTCATTTACTTTTAATATTTGATATCAGTTTCCATCTAGATTATGTTTTATGCACACCCATCTCAAGTTTCAGCTCTAAATGTTTCCCTGCCCATTTCCTCCTCTTGGGTCAGGAGCTAGAGAAAGGGCATTTCAAGCTTATAAAATAAATTACAAAGCAAAAGAAGAGAAGAAATTCAAGAGAACATTTGGGACTTGCTGTTAGTTGAATTCCCTGGGTAATGCCTGTTAGTTTTAAAGAAGGTATGCCACAAAATGAGGACTATTCACAAGTAAGGCACCCATAGTTGTAAGGACCAAGTGAAGACCTTTAATCAATGGAATTCCATGTATACTTCAAAAGATTTGCCAGCTGAAATGGGGAGAATTAAGTGAGAGAGAGAAAGTGACACTAGAATTAGGAAACTGCTAGAGACAATCTTGGGAGCCCAGGGAATTCTAAATTATATAGTCTAATGTACACAAGTATGCAGATTCAAGATGAATTCACATCAGTAAAGTAGTAGGTTTTAGAGGTTAGATATAGGAATGAAACAGAAGGAAGAATTAGTAATGTCAACAGACTTGTAGTATTCACAGATGTTACTCATGAGGTAGGAATGCATGCAGATGAGAAACAGGATAAATATCACTTAGGGTCAAACGTGGGAGTTCAGCAAGGATTTCAACTTTTCACAAAGCTTGATTTGACAAAGCCTATATTTCAATAAACCATAGAACAAAATTGAGTAGGAATAGAGTGTAATCACATCATATTTAAATTCTAAGTAGTACACAATAGTGAAGGTTAAGGTCTTTTTCTATTATGGCTGAACTTACTCCAGAGTCTTTCAGAAAAATGATCTTTCATGGCAATATACTTCTGTCCACACACCCTGAATGATGTCTCAAGAAAATTGATCCTTTTTTTCATTTTTTCAATGTTGGAAGTGGTATTTAGAATCAACTATAAAGGTGACTAAACTACATTACAACCATTTTATCTACAGTTTGTATTTTTAATATAAACCTTCATCCGGAAGATCCATTTAGTCATGTACAGCTAATTATTCTTAGTGAAACAGCCTGTGCTCATGAATGTCAATTTCATAGGTAAAAAACTGACATTTCCAGACTGAGTTCCTCTTTGTTGTTATAAGTTGTTAAAGTCTGGAAATTCTGTGCCTCTGTGCCCTTGAGCAGCTTAAAGTAATTTCGAGAACAGTAAGTTGGGTAGGTCACATCTGTAAATATAGAAGGGACATCTATACATGTCAGAATATGGACTTCCAAATTTTAACAGAATATTCCTAGGAAAATGGATCAAAATAGTCAACTGTGTCTTTTGTCTTTTGAGCTGAGAATAACGAACAATTGACAAATATTCCTCTGATAAATATCCCATTCTGAGAGACAGAATGTGTGTCAGACCGAATGTAGCAGATAGACTGTAGATTTATATTGCCTTCCTTTAAATCCTGTGCTGCCACCTACTAGTTGGGAGACCCAATATAAGTTATTTAAATGATCTAAGCTAAACTTTATTCACTCTTCTATAAAGTGGAGTTTACTGTGAAAGAAAATATATTAATATATATAAATTACATCACAATCCAAACAGAAAATTATATGTGATGTGATGTCTACAAGTATTGTTAGAAGAGTATATCTTTTCTGTCTGTCTTGTCTCTCCTGCAGTCTGACATGCTCCTATCAACAGAATTAGAAATGGCATACCTATTTCTTGACAGCTGGGACCAAAGACTGTGTATTTTTAGCTGACTTCAACAGAAAGCCTTAGACATGAACAGAATCCCACAATTATGCTTAAAGCCTCCTCCTAAGCCTAAAGAACAGCATCAACAAATTCACCTGCCCACCAAAGGAGGTTTAGTTTAAAGTATACCAGTTATGCCAAATTTGATATGTGATATATAAGGTAATTTATCAGGGCCTTCTGCCCAAGCCTTTAAGTTGAGACTTGGTTCAGTTTGGAATGACTGATGCACCTTCTCTTGAATGGATTTGGTCAAGGTCCTCCCTCCCCACAGTTGGGCTACAGCTTTTATAAGTTATGGAAGCTCCAGGTTCATTGAGAGCTGTGTTCCCAGTTAGAATTGTCACCCAATTTAGCTTAATGTTGAGTAAAGACCCGACAAGCCTGCTCTATTTCTCCTTTTTTCAAAAGCTGTCCCATTTGCCCCATGCTAGAAGCTTGATTTCTGTAGAGGCTTCTATTAATTAGAGGTTTAGTATTATCTTGATTGAAGAAAATGATTTCCATGGTCTTCTCTTTCTTATGGGGACAAGAGTTGGGATAGACCAAGTCTTCAGGGACTACTACTACAATGCAAGGAAAGGGGTCATTCATAGTGGTGCTTAGGGGAGCATGGGGTCACAAGGGTTGAACATAGGCATCTATCATGCTAATATGTGCATTAGCCATTTGAGCTATATCTCTGTGGTTGCTACTAGTGAGATAAAGCAGAAGGTGCATACCTGCATCCGCAAAATTATGTTTTGCCTTGAATAACAGCCTTAGTAATCTAAATCTGAAGGACATTTTTTAACTCATTCTTTTGGGAGGAAGTTTCTCTTGATACACCTGAGGTTATCTGGACCTGTGTAATACTTGTGATAAACTCGAACTTTTGTACTACCTAATGTATTTATAAAAAATTGGAAATTCATAACTTCATTTTCTGAGGTTAACAAATGGATTATTTCTTTTTTTTCTTTTTTTTTTTTTTTGCTTTTTGGGTCACACCCGCCACGCTCAGGGGTTACTCCTGGCTCTGCACTCAGGAATTACTCCTGGCGGTGCTTGGGGACCATATGGGATGCCGGGGATTGAACCCAGGCTGGCACAGGCCGGGCGTTGCAAGGCAAACGCCCTACCTGCTGGGCTATCGCTCCGGCCCCATAAATGGATTATTTCTATTCCACATCAATTCAGAACAGTAGAATATGCAAATTTGGTTCCTATAACTGACAGATTAAGATAAATTGTCCCAAGGACAAATTGAGTTGTTGATAATATCAAAATCCTGTCCTACCATTTGCTTCCAATTGGCTGCCAGGAAGGAATGTGGACAGAGTTCCATTGAGAAAGTTCTGAGGACTGGAGCTGGGGAGATAGCCAAAAATGATAGAGCTTTTGTCTGCCATAACTTAGGTCCTAAATTAGATGCTCAGGTCCTTAGTTCTACCTCGTTTCTGTAATATTTTTGATGCCTTTCAATCACTATTACTATCTTCCCGTTCATCATCTATTTGCTAGAGCGGGCACCAGTAATATCTCCATATGTCCTGTCTCATGCTAGGAGAACTCAAAGGCATCCACTTGCTCCAGGAACATAAAGAGCCTCAAACCATTATATTAGGTCATGGGAATGACCTAATATAAATGTTATTGGTATTTGGCATATCAAATACGACAAGAGCAGCTTGCCAGGCTTGCCGTGCAGGTGGCATACTCTTGTAGTCACCTCTAAATAAAGCATTTATTGATGAACCACACGGCCGCTAGCGGCCGAGCGAGCCGGGCTGTGATAGTCTGGTCTGCTGGGTGGAGTTGTGACGAGAGGGAAGTCCGGATGTGGAAAATGGCGGTCCCCATGGAGTAGGGGGCGTTGTCTGGCTTGTGAGGCTCTGCTGGGGTGGCAGACCAGAGCTAGAACCTTCCATGGCTTTCAATAATCTTGGAGACAAATTATCTGGTCAAGATAAATTGCAACTTACGCTCTTAATGGGATATTTTATGTTAAAAAATGTGTATATTAGAACTTTTTAATGCCCTGATTTGTTATACTCAAAGTAATGAACTACATATTCAAATTAAAGGAATATAAAGGTAGAAAAAAAGTATTACCAAGAAAAAATAAGAAAATGGATTGTGCTTTTTTATTTTGAATGTTTATAGTGGGGGTAGAGCACAGTAGGACGGATAAGCAATAGTAGGATACAGCAGGTAGGATGTTTCCCTTGCATGTGGCCCACCTGAATTAGATCCCCAGCATCCCATATGGTGCCCTGAGAACAGGCAGGAGTGATTCCTGAGTGGAGAGCTAAGAGTAACTCCAGAGCACCACTGAGTGTGGCCCCCAAACCAAAAGAAAGTTATTAAAAGAATAGTTATGGTTAAAAACAAACAAACATGATCAACTTTGTAATTGTATATCTCACGGTAGTATAATAAAATATTAGAAAAAAAACAAAAAACAATGGCCACATTTAAGTAAAATGACATAAATCCCAACAGAATTGGGAAATGTGCCAAAAACAACAACATGAGTTTGGGAGAAGCCTGGAAGTTATTGTCAGAAAACAAAAAAATTTTTCTTATATGGAGACTCCAGTCAGAAAAGGATTCCCAAATTAAACTATAGCTTGAAGACAAGATTAAGTCTAGGGGATGATTTTTAAATGATAATAGAGGAGACAAAAACCAAAACCACTGGTTTGCAGGAAAACATGTCCTCAGGATAAAGACCTAATAAGATGCTTGGCTATAACACTGTAAAATATTACCAAATTATTTTTAGTACATCTTTCAGCTAGACAATGCCTCCCAAACTTAAAAACATGGTATTATAAAAACTTGATGTGCCCAATATGCTAGTAAGTAAATATGGAGCAAAAAATATTAAAAAAAAACAAGTATATGATTTTGACATACAGCCTGAGCTGGAATGAAATACATAGAAAATCAGCTAAATTGTAGAGAGAGTGAAATTGCTCCAGTACTGTTGGCCTGAACTAAGAGATGGAAATAATTTGAGAAGGAGAAAAGACCTTGCTCCCCAATTTACTGTAGGCAGGAAACAAACCTAGAAAATGTCTTAATAATAAAGAAAAGGTAAGTTTTGGTATTCACTTCAGAAGCAGTTGAGGAAAAGGATGTTGCTTACAAAAGGATGTCACAAAGGACAGAGAAAGGAGCTATTCGAAACAATGGACTGAGAACTCTCCTACATTTCAAGATTAATCAAGTAACACTTTCTATTTCCAAGGCACAATTACTTGATTTCCAAGGCACTAATGTGCCTGTAGGGATTTCAGAATTGCTAAGGACCAGTCCTCTTTTTTGATGTGTGTGTGTGTGTGTGTGTGTGTGTGTGTGTGTGTGTTGGGGCGGTGTAGGGGGAGTGTTAGTAGCCTGTTCATGTTACACCATTGCATATAGAATAAATAGGTGTAGGAAGAAGTTTTGACTTTGTAGGGGATAGGTTAGTTCCTCTCCAGACCCAATGTTAATCCTTAGGTCATAAAGGTTGATCAATGATGCAATGACTGGGTGAAAATTCTGGATATTCTTTGATGGAAATTACAATGTTTTTCATAGTAAAGAAATGTGAACAATATGGCCAAGGAGATGGAATGTATTTCATTAAATTACTGGCTAGTTAAAAAATCATTGGCTTTCTGGGGCCGGAGGGATAGCCCAGCGGGAGGGCGTTCGCCTTGCACACGGCCTACCTGGGTTTGATCCCCAGCATCCCATATGGTCCCCTGAGCACTGCCAGGAGTAATTCCTGAGCAAAGAGCCAGGAGTAACACCTGAGCATTGCCGGGTGTGACCCCCCCAAAAAAAGCAAAAAAAAAAATCATTGGCTTTCTCCTATTCTAGAAAGAGTGTATTAACTTCCCGCTTTTTGACTTGACTTGACCTCCGGCCTTTTTAAAAAGTTATTTTATTGTACCATCGTGAGATATATAATTACAAAGATATTCATGTTTGGGTTTCAGACATACAGTGTTCCAGCACTGAACTGTCCACCAGTGCACATTTCCCACCACCAATGTCCCCTAATTACTTAACCCCTCCCATGGCCTGTACTTTGCCTTTCTCTCTCTTTCTCTCTCTCTCTCTCTCTCTCTCTCTCTCTCCCCTTTTCTTACACATTGTGGTTGCAATACATGTATTTAGAGGTTATCATGGATATCCCTTGCCTATAATGCTCAGTTCTAGGCTGGTATTATCATTTACAACAATTATTAGCACATTGTTGCCTTCTCTGTCTTACCTAACCTCTGACTTCCACACACTTATGGTAGAATGCACCCACTGACAAGACCTCCTATCCATATTTTGCCTGACCTTTGACCTCCAGCTTTGATTAAAAAAAGGGAGTTGGAGTGATGGCACCAATTTTGAGATAAAACCTTGAGTTGAGTGTTTCTATTTTTACTTTTGTCTCTCAACTCCATACCAGAAAGTCCTCGAGTTCAGATAGTTCAAAAGACCTGCAGAATGAGAAAGGGCTGCCCTGATTCCATAAAGTATCTGTAAAATAAAGGCTTGTGGATTTATGCCACTGCGTTTTTTGTGTCTTATGTGCCACAGCAATATAGTGGCAATAATTAATTGATTTACTTGGGTTCCTGATAAAAGTAGGGATGGTGTTTCCGCTGCGTATTTTTGGTTTCCCAGAGTAGATTCCCAGGAGTGGTATGGCTGGGTCAAATGGGAGTTCAATTTCTAGTCTTTGGAGGAAAGTCCATATTGTTTTTCCAGAAAGGCTGTACCAGCCCGGCATTCCCACCAACAATGGATGAGTGTCCCCTTTTCCCACATCCACGCCAGCACTTGTTGTTCTTGCTCTTTTGAATATGTGCCAGTCTCTGTGGTGTAAAGTGGTATCTCATTGTTGTTTTGATTTGCATCTCTCTGATGATTAGTGATGATGAGCATTTTTTTCATATGTTTTTTGGCCATTCGAATTTCTTCCTTGCTGAAGTTTCTGTTCATTTCTTCCTCCCCATTTTTTGATGGGGTTGTTTGTTTCTTCTTGTAAAGTTCTACCAGTGCCTGATATATCCTGGATATTAACCCCTTATCAGATGAGTATTGGGTGAATATTCTTTCCCATTCTGTGGACTGCTTTTTGTATCTTAGTCACTGTTTCTTTTGAGAGGTGCAGAAGCTTTTAGTTTCATGTAGTCCCATATATTTATCTTTTCTTCTAGTTGCTTTGTTAGAGATGTTTCATCTTTGAAGATGCCTTTTAGCTTCAATGTCATGGAGGGTTTTTCCTATATTTTCTTCAATGTACTTTATGGATTCAAGTCTGATATTGAGATCTTTAATCCACTTTGATCTGATTTTTTGTGCATGGTGTTAGACACAGGTCCAAATTCATTTTTTTACATGTCACTGCCCAGTTTTCCCAACACCACTTATTGAAGAGGCTTTCCTTACTCCATTTTAGACTCCTTGCACCTTTTATCAAAGATTAAATGATCATGTGTTTGAGGTTGGGTGTCAGGATACTCAATTCTATTCCATAGGTCCACAGGTCTGTTTTTATTCCAATACCATGCTGTTTTAATTACTACTGCCTTGTAGTACAGTTTGAAGTTGGGTAAGGTGATGCCTCCCATCTTCTTTTTCCCGAGGATTGCTTTAGCTATCCTTGGGGGGTTTATCGCTCCATAAAAAATTTCAGGATTGTTTGGTCAATTTCTTTGAAGAATGTCATGGGTATCCTCATAGGGACTGCATTGAATCTGTATAGAGCTCTAGGGAGTATTACCATTTTGACAATGTTGATTCTCCCATCCATGAGCAGGGAATGTGTTTCCATTTCCTTGTGTCCTCTTTTATCTCTTGGAGCAGTGTCTTGTAGTTTTCTTTGTACAGGTCCTTTACCCACTTGCGTAAGTTGATTCCTAGGTATTTGATTTTCTGTGGCACAAATTTGTTGCAAGTTGGGAAGTAGCCATCTAGTTTATTTGTATGTAAAAGTGGAGATAGAAATGTAAAGCAAAGCACTGTTGTGAGGAATAAATGAGATCTTACATTAAGTGCTTCATAAATCAATTTGATCTGTTTATTATTTCAGAAGCAAACTAGGTGGTAAGTATACTGCAATTAATAATTGCTGAGATAAAATGTAACTATGTACTTGAAATGTTCACTTATCTTACTCTAACTCCATCTTCTAGTCATCAATATTAGAGTTCTTTTTCTTTTTTCCTAAGATTAATCTTTGGGAACCATAGTTAGCAGCATTAAGATTTTTCTGATGGGTATATTAACAGCAATGTCATCTGTCTTTTAAGGGACATCACACTGTCAAATTTTAGAAATGGCTTTAAATAACTTTTTAAATCTTTCTTCAGAGAAATTCAGCTAAAAAGGGAAAAGGTGGGTGGAGGAAAGCCTTGATACTGATGGATAGGGGGAAGGATTCTGTGTAATTTGGGATGTATTCAGTAAATGTGTGAATGTGACGCTTGTGTGGTACTCCAGCCTGCTCTTCTCCAGCAATTTAAAATTTGGGTCCTGGTTCCACAGATCTTTTCAGAGCCAGAAAACTCACAAAATAACTTTGAGAAGCAGACTATTTTATCAGGGTCTCTTCTTTATTGTGATTTGCAAGTAAGTTCCACAAATAATCACTGTCTTCCCATTGTTCATCGATTTGCTCGAGTGGACACTAGTAACATCTTCATTAGTCTTGTCACAAGCAAGTGCAACCCAAGGGCATCTACTTGCTCCAGGGACAGGAGGAGCCCGAAACCATTCTTCAGGTTATGGAACTGAGGTCCATAATAGTTACTAGTCTATGGCATAAGAAGTAAATAAAACACGGTAGCTTGCCAGGCTTTACTGTGTAGGTGGTATAGTCTCAGTAGAAGGTTCTCAACCCGAGCATTTACTGATGAAACTTAAATGGGGAAGGTCAGGTTTTCTCTTGGATGGAGCTCTGAGGAAATATAGAGTCTGGATGTTGAGAATGACTAACTGCATGATGTGTGGTTTGCTCTGTCTTCTTGCCAGGCTCACTGGTATCAGTTAAAACATGTCTATAACTGTTTACTATGTATAAATGTGAAAGAAATTGGGAAGAACCTTATGCAAAATTCAGTATCCTATAAAAATATCATGTCGCCGCTTTGTGGCCGTGCGCCAGGGACATGTGGGTCTGCTGTGGGTGGTTCTCTCTCTCTTCCGGGGCAACTGGCATAGAGGCGGAGGAAAGGGCAGGGCTCAAAACTCCACTCCGAGTCCGGCCAGCATGGTCTTTCCCCACTCATAAGAGCAAACCCTTGGAGCAATGTTGGAGCTCAGCCAGGGGATGGCGGAACCCCTTACCAGGATGTCAGCTCCATGGATTGCTTCCACATGGGGCCAGCTGAGCAGCTGTGGGTCTGAAATGGATGGGGGTCTGGATCTCTTCCAGGGTTGCAAATTAGCTGAGTCTATGATTAGTCTTATGATGATTATGATCATCAGCACTTTGAACACACTTGTGGCCCCGGGTTCCTCCCGGGGCTACGCCTGTCTGAGCGTCTCCACAAATAAAAATATTATAAAACACACCTCTTTCATTTGCATAAGGGAAAAACAAACAAGGGAGAAATGCGAGTATGGAAGTGTCCCTGTTCTAATACTTAATGTCTAGTGATGGAAGATCACTTCTTCACTTGATCACTTGAATCCGTTATTCATCGATTTGCTCCAGCGGGCCCCAGTAACATTTCCATTGGACCCTATCACGTGCCAATGTAGCCCAATGGCATCTGATTGATTCAGGAATATGAAGAGCCTCAAACCGTTCCTTCAGGGTCTTGACAAGGAAGTCTGACCATCTTGTAGGTGGGCGGCCACGTGATCTTTTGACATCCCGTGGGGATCCGGTCGGTAACAGCTCTAGTCCAGCGGTCGTCTCCAAATCGGGAACAGATAAAGGTGGTTTTCCCAGGAGGGGGCACATTTGAAAATTGAATGTCTGAAAGCAGAAAGGAGTTCCCTTTCCAGATGGGTAAAAGTTAGTAGTAGCAAAATACCTTATTAGATTGATGAAAGTTTGTAATAATAAAATCCCTTAATAGAATTCCTTAAGGCTTAGGTATTTCCTGCCAGAAGTGAGAATGCATCTGAGTCCAAGATCAGCTGTTATCTTTAGAGCTGTTCCTGTCAGCAGTAATCATAGAACTAAGTAAAAATGATGCACCCCTCTCAAGCCTCTTTGGGTCCCTTTCCCCTCTACTTCCTATAGGGAAGTCTCTGATCTATCATGCTCTATTCCTCCTTTTATTGTTAACCATTCCTACTGCTGTGTATGAAGCCATGATGAAGGAGGTTTAGGACAGGGGTTTGGCAAGAGAGTCATATTTGATATTGATGGTAAGTGAGCCAGAAAACTCTTGGAGTGTCTTCACTTCATAGGACTGTGGCTTCACCTCTTCAGGGTCAGAGACTGGCTGACCAAGTCCAACTCCTGCCCACAGCCCTTGTCTTCTTATGGATAGCTGATCCCAGCGCTCAGCAGCAGCTTCTGTCAAATGGTGACAGAGCTGGAAATCACCATCAACCGCCTGATCTTTAGAAACCTGAGTTTTTCCAAGCAAAGGAAAGTTAGCGTATAAATATGTTAAAGTATATATTATTTAAAAATTGTGTCCAAACTTTTGAGGTATCAAATATGTGTTAAGTTAAAGGGTGTGAAGGTAAAAACAAAGGAAACTGAGATACGTTATGACTCTAGAAATAACTTCAATTGCATTCAAGCTCTCATTCAGTACTATAGGCCAGTTCTGGTACTAAACACAGATAATATAATGGTGAACAAGGTATCCATGACTTCTAGCTTCGCAGAACTAATACTGACTAGAGGTTATTGCTTTAATTTTTCAATACCTCAGTTTCCTCCTGTGAAGATTAGAATGATGCTACAGCTGATAACTCCTTAATAACAATAGTACTATACCAGAGTTGTATGGAATGAGTTTGGACGGCTTAGCATCATGATGTGCATGTACTTTGCATATTGTGTAACTACTATGACTATTTCAGCATTTTGATTAGAGACAGAGACTGTGAGGCAGGATTACCATTAGAAGATAGAAGAGTGGGCTGGTTACAGTGGATGAAACTTAAAGATTGGAACAAAGCACAGATGTGAGAACAAGAACAGCAAATAACTCAAATAACCAGTGTTTGGGGATGGAGAATATGAGGGTAAGAATACTGGGAATAAATGGTAGCGCTAGACTAGTGCTGAGTATTGAAAGTAGGTAAAGGTATATACATGATAACCTCTCATGAATGCACTGCAAAAAGGGGAGAGAGAGAGAGAGAGAGTCTGCAATAGAGGAGGGTGGAGATTGGGGGGAAGGGAAAGGGAAACTGGGAACATTGGTGGTGGGAAATGTGCACTATTGTAGGGATGGGTCCTGAAACACTGACTGAAACCTAATCATGAACAGCTTAGTAATTGTCTATCTCATGGTGATAATAAAATTGTGGATGGGGAGAGTAACTGCGCTACCCACTGTACTATCTCTCCTGCCCCTTGTTTTGTTTTTTATTTATTTTTGTTTTGGGGGTTACACTTGGCAATGTTCAGGGGTTATTCCTGGCTCTTCACTCAGGAATTATTCTTGGCAGTGCTCAGGGGACCATATGGGATGTTGGGGATTGAACTAAGGTTAATCGTGTGTAAGGCAAATCACCATCATAAGAATGTTCTATATATCACACCAAAGGTGCAGCATTTCATTAATCAGAGGAGCCAGATATTTTAGAGAACAATGACCACAATTAGACATATAAGGTGGTGGATTCAGTGGAGGCCTGAAACCAGATCAGTCTGTGACTTGCATATAAGGTAGGGGTAGGTATCATGCAGAGATTACTATACCAACCTGTGCCCTTATGTCTCAGGAAATCCATGTCCTGATGTTAGCTCAGATTGTCAGCTTCCACAGAGAGAGCCTTAGGGTTGCCAGCAGGTAGCCGGGAACTGAAGGTTAGGTGTCTCTGAGAAGTCTTATTAAACTCTTGGCTGCCTGGGAATAACGCAACACAGCTGCAGAGTTTTAAATGGCAAAGGGTCTCTGACTGTCAGGAAGGTTACAGGTATATACTTTCATTTGTCCTCCATGAAAGCTTAATATCATTTTCTTCTGTTCAAGTCAACCTATAGACCTCATTACTTCAAGTTCATTGGGTGGCTTCAAGTTCATTTTGCTCTCAGATTCATGTTGGAATAGCTGCTGCATTTTTAACCTACTTCAGCAACTGAAAACTATTTTGAGCTGAAGTGTCTTAATATCATTGTTTGTAACTAACTGTGAGATTGGAGTCAAGAGGAATTCCTACTATTGCAGTTTGAATTCCATGAGGTAGGACCCTGTGTCCTTCCACTTTTATGACTAACCCAACCACAGTGTAATCTCTTGCACACATTGATTGTAAATTTTATGTTAACCTTACCTGAGCAGGAGGTTTCTGAAAAATTATATAGTTTTTTTGGTACAATTTCTTTAATTGATAACATACACAACTTTTTTTGCTTTGCTTTTTATTGGTCACACCCAGTGGTACTAAAGATCACTCCTGACTCTGTGTTCAGGAATCACTCTGGTGGGCCCATAGGACATTCTGGGATACAAGGGATCAAACCCAGGGTGGTTCGCATACAACCTTACCCACTCCCACTGTGCTATCACTCTGGCCCTAAAAGCCTCCAGCATCTCGTGTCCCCAAGCATTGGCTCTTGTCAGTTACATGTCACTGCCATAATGCAGGATGGGTAATAATCATCAAAATCCAGTGGCAAATATCCAACCACTTCTATTTACTTTATTTTAGCTGGGGATCCTGTAGGCTTCAATTTTCTTACAGTCTATTTTACTCATAGGTCTGTGGTCATTGAAGGAATATGCGTGACTCTGTTGGTCTTGCAGGTTAACACATATTCAGGGGCCAGAAAGCTTCCAAGTAATGTGCAGCAGTCTCAGGTAGAAAAACTGGAACAACTTTGCTTTGCTTTGTTTTGTGTATCACCTTGGAGCTCCGGAGGGCAGTAAAGGGCTAAGCCAGCCCCTGGCCGAGTCCAACATAGCTCCCTCACATGGCCCTCCATGTGAGGGAGTGCCACGCTGGCTGGACTTGGAGTGGGGATTTGGGCTCCTCCTCCCATTCCTCCACCTCCATACCAGCAACCCCGGAAGAGAGACACTCCAGACTCACAGCTTCGCTGGCTGCGCAACAGTCCTAGATAGTACTGGATATTAGGACCAGGTCCTTCTCAGGATCTTTCACATTTATACACTGTATACAGTTCTAGGCAGGTTCTAGCTGTGACCCGTCATCCCAGTAAGCCTAGAAAGAAGCCAGAGGAACCCCCACACCATGAGGTCAATCATTCTCAACATCCAGACTCCGCAGCTCCTCAGAGCTCCACCTAAGAGAAAACCTGACCTTTCCCTGAAGATGAGAGCCTTTTACTGAGAGTATACCACCTCCATGGCACAGCCTGGCAAGCTACCTGTGTTTTATTTGATATGCCAAAAACCAGTAACAATTATGAACCTCATTCCCATGACCTGAAGGAATGGTTTGAGGCTCTTCCTGTTCCTGGAGCAAGCAGATGACCTTAGGCTACACTCGCTTGCAACAGGACATATGGAGATGTTACTGGTGCCCGCTCGAGCAAATTAATGAACAATGGGAAGACAAGTGATACAGTGAAGTGATCACCTTTCTATCTTCCAATAGATTAGCTCAGGCATGTCCTCCTGGACATGGAAAAAGGACAAAAACAATAGTAATTCCATGAAACAGTAGTTTCCAGGCCTCTGCTAACATCACTTTTTGCTAATATCCTGTTGTCCAACTGATGTCACATGGCCAACCCCAGAGATAGGGATGGAGCACTTACAAAGAATGAAGATACAGAGAGGAGCCTGTAAAGCAATCTGGTGGACTATTAGTATTCAAAAGTAGAGCAAATTTCAGTGAGAAAATGCAGAATGCAGATAACCTGTCATTATACCAACATTGTTGAAATGAAAATATTTCTACTTTATCCCAAATGCATACTTTAAAACTTGTTATTGTTTTACTTTACCTGTTTATTCCAAATATACTTCCATACCACACAATATTATTCTAAATCATGACTTTTAATGCTATTTCTAGTATTCCATTGTATTTATATCCATACAACGAAGTGCTCTTTTAATGAGCACATAATTTTTTGCATATTTTCACAGCTATGACCCAATCTGCCATGAGTATCCTCATCATTCCATCTTTGCATGCATTCTTATTTTTTCTAAGCCATTTTTAGAAGAATATTAATATCAGGATGTCTGCAATGTTTCTTGGTTTTACTTATACAATTTATATCTTATACCAAAGGTCTGAGAATATTCTTGACTAGATTATGGTTTTATTTCTACTAGAGTTTTATATTACTTATAAAGTGCATTGGGTTAATCTGTGTCTTAAAGAACATTGACTAAATGACTAGAAAATGATAGTTTTTTCCCCTATTTCCTTAGAAGTGGATGAAAATTGGCATTAACGTAGGTCAAAGACTTGAGCCAGAATGAGGCAAGAATATTAAATGAGACAATTGACAGGGAGGAGAAAAAATGTTAAAGAACAAGGGGTCACTTGAGTTAGATCATAAATGTCCTTTTGGTCATTTCTGTTGTAACAAATACTAGTGGAAAGCTGATTGAAAAATATTTTGCTAAATTAAATTTAATGAGCTAGGAAGGAACCTTCCCAATTTTAGCCAGGTAAGAAAGTAGAGATGCTTTTAAAGAATAAGATATGCTTGTTAAGGTGGTTATGTGGCTTCCTTCGATTAATCATGATCTGTAGTACTTTTATGTTTTTTTTAACTGACTATTTTATTTCTGGTAATGAATTAAATTGCTCATAATGAGAGCCTAAAGAATTTTTTTGGCCACAAGTGGTTTTTTTTAAACATTTCTGACTGCATTTATTTGCGGGATATAAAAAAAATAGCATACCAATATCCAAGACCAGACAAAACATGGATCAGGAGGTTTGTCAGTGGGTAGAACCTACTGCAAATGTGTGGGAGTCAGAAGTTAGGCAATACAGAGAAAAGAACAGTGTACTAATAATTATTGCAAATGATAATACCAGTGTTGAACTGAGCATTGAAAGTAGGCAAAAGGATATACATAACTTCTAATTGTATGTATTGCAAGCCACAGTGTGTAAAAGAAGAAGAGAGAGAGAGAGAGAGAGAGAGAGAGAGAGAGAGAGAGAGAAAAGAGAAATGAAAATTGCCTGCCATAGATGCAGGCTGGGGGAGTGGGAAATCATGGGGCATTAGTGGAAGAAATGGGCACTGGTGGAGGGATGGGTGCTGGAACACTGTACGACTGAAACCCAAATATGAACACTTTTGTAACTGTTTATCTCACGGTGGTATAATAAAAAAATTTAAAAAGAAATAGAAATGCAAAGAAATGAAGGGAAACAAACAAATAAATACATAAATAAATACATAAAGTGAACATTTCTTTCTAATCTCAGTTTACCCTTTTGCTAGTCTTCACCCCCAGATATGGACCATCATTAAGTGTTGTGATTCTACCCACTAAGTCATTTCTGGCTGCCTTTGTCTAACATGGTGCTGTGTTTCCCTGATTCCTGGGTCTGCTCCGACAAGCACGTTAACTCACCCTCCACAATTGGCTGGCCAAGTTTGAATCCTACAATCATCTGATGGCTTTCCAAATGAGAAAAAAAAGGATCAATAACAATAATGCTGAAGGCATTGTTGCCCACTTAAAAGTCTAAACAGAGGTGGAAAGCCTTGGTTGGTCCTAGCTTCTAGGACATTGAGCGGTAAGAGTCTCACCTGTCCTCATTCTGCCTTTTGGGATGAGTTTTCTGATTTGTTGTTTTCTGTTCTCTACTCTAGAAGCTCAGAGGCTCCCAAATGTTCTCCAGATCCTCTACAAGCTTCTTTACCAACTGCATTAGGTCCTTTTCATTTGACCGCAAACTCATTTTCTCATCCTGATTTTTAACAATTCCCTCCCTATATTTTGCACTAATAACTTGCCTCTCTCCAACCACAAGTGGTTTTTGTTTGTTCATTTACTTTTGCTTTAGAAGAGGGTTCTTGTCCTCCTGCATAAAATATTGAAATTTATTTAAAATATTATTAATCTAAAATATTTACTTTACACACAATGGACTATAAAGACCATTTACACAGGGTCTGTCTTTATTTATAGACCTGGACCAAGCATGACAATCAAAAACTTAGTGAATATGTTTATAACTATTTAAAAATTATTTAATATATACCTAGTAAACAATTTAATAGACAATAAAATACTTGTTAAATATTTAATTATTTACATTGATGAAATGTTTTAATTTATTAAAGTACTTCATTAAGTAACAAATATTTTAATAAATATTAGTAAATGAATATTGTCTGATTAGATAACAAAATATAGTTTATGTTATAAAAAATCTACCCTAAAGGAGGTTCAATTTTTCTACCAAATTTTACCCTTTCAACTGCATCCATATTTTCAAAACTTTTTTTCAGGGGGGATAGGAGAACACCCTTCTATGCCCAAGGCTTACTTCTGGCTCTGCACTCTGGAATTACTCCTGGTGCATTTGACGGTTCATATGCGGTGCCCAGAATTAAACTTGGGTGCTTGCAAGTAAAGCTCTCTACCTGCTTTACTTACTACCTCTCTGGCTCCCAGATTTTCTAAACTGATTAAATTTGGGGTTTTGTCTTGTTTTGTTTTATTCTATTTAATATTTAACCTTTCATTAAACGTTGGTATGTTTGCTTCATTTTTAGTTTCCATATGGGTGCTATTTTATATCAAGATGAGGACCAAATGGTCCTCATCGCTGTTAATAAGTCTTGAATGTCCCCATACCCTGAATAATACTAATCTACTCAACAACTAATATATATTAAGAGTGGGTCCTGGAAAGATAGTACAGCAGGTTGAGTGCTTGTTTGCAGGCAGAATGCTTGCCTACATGCAGCAGACCCACGTTTGATCCCTGACATCCCATATGGTCCCCTGAGCTTGCCAGAAGTAATTCCTTTGTAGTCGGGAGAAAGTCCTGAACACTGTTGGGCATGGCCCAAAAATAAAACAAAAAAAATTCAAGTGTGACTTCCAATGCTAGGAATGTTGAGAACACACTGTGCCTCCATTTCACTCTCTTTAAAGCCACTCATCTGAACTAATCAGCTGTACGCCAAGAGGGCACTCAAGCAGCTTTCTAGGATTGTCCATGAGGTGATACACTGAAGATAACCACAGCCATCAGCACCAACTTGAGAGCCATGTGAGTGAATTCGTTTGAATTGGGTCCTTCAACATAAGTACTTCCAGATAATGCAGTCTGAACTGCTCAACAAAGTCACAAAGACTGATCATCTATAGAAATGATGAGAAAACGTAAATTCATTGCTCTAAAGCTAGGGATAATTTAGGAATAATAGTTTAGGTATAATTTTTTTCACAAAATAGATGGTTAATATCATATGTGAGTTTTGTTTCATCAAATAATTGTCTTGAAGAAAAGAACCAGTATTCATTTCCCATGATGACTTGTATGGTACCACAATAATATGCCTTGACTGGTTATTTCAGTGATCCACAATGACCATCTAGTGTCTAGTCAAGTCAAATTATTTAATTCTGCCCGCCAGTATTCCAAGGGTAAAGTACTAAATGAGAAGGAACAATGCATAGATAATATATATGAGTGATAAAAATACAACTATGCACCAGGTCAATGAAGATACAAAGCTAAAAAGAAAAAAAATGTTTGGCATGGTTGATATAGAATGTCAATAAAGTTTTCAGGATAAGGAGTTGAACAGAGAGTTGTGTTTATATCTGGGAAAGTGAAATCCTACCAGAGAAATAAATATAAGCCCAAAGACCTTGAGAATAAAAAAAAAAGAGTAAAAATAGATTGGTCTTAGAATGATTTTGTTATTTGTTCCTGATTTCACAAGTTGGTTACATTTTTCACATTCATTTTTATTTTTAAGTCTTGGTGACTTGAACTTATCATTCCCTGGTTCTCAGAATTTGAACAGTACATTGGATATTATCTGTCTTAACAGATCTGTTTATGTAAATTAATTATAATCTAAAGCTATAAACATGGCTAATGAGTTATTATAGGCTAATATTTGTAGCCAGAGTGAAGAATTGGAAATATTACTGATTCTGATCTTCCTTTTATTACTTCTGTTACTTAAAGCTTTCTGACTTTATTGAAGCCATTAGTGCTCACCAATAAATTATTGAGGTAGTAACACAGATGTTTGAATGTTTCTGATATTGAAGGAAATAATCAGGGCAGATCAATATATGTTTTTCAAGACATAAGGTCTCGAATGGACAAGTAATTAGCTCTCCCAACAGAAGAACAAATAACATTCTGTTTCCTAAATGTTGTCATTCTGCACTGTGGATTTCACCGCTTCCTTTTCTTGCTGAAATAAACACATGTCACAGTGAATCGAATGATTATTGAATAATGAGTTCTGTCTTGATTATAGCATGTTGGTCATCATAAATAAATGAAATTGTGTTTGCCTTTCATAGACGTCTGATTTTTTTAATCTTGCATTTCCTCTCAGATAAACAAGCTTATCTTTACTTTAATAAGTAAGTCTCCCATACAAGGAGGAGCATATTGCCAAACTTAAAGACACATTTAACATTTTAAATTGCGTAACAAACTATATTGTTCTCCTCTGGCAGCAGCTAGTGTTCTCGTCTTAGAAAACTGATTGGCTTTCTTGCTTGCCTGCTTCCTTTCATGAACATAATCTTCATAAATGAATGAATTATTTTATTTGTGTAGACATGCTGAAAGAGGAACTTTTATCACATAGTAGATATAAGGGGTCAGAGAAGTAGGGTAGAAAGAATCTAAGAGGGAAGCCGGAAATACAGAGACACAGTAAAGAGATACAAACTCTTTAAATAGTACTTTATTTATCTGTTTATTTAAATTTTATTTTTTAATATTTAATCATCCAACACAAATTCCACCACCAGTGTGTTCCCACCACCAAAGATACTAATTTCCCATCGCCCCCACCCCCCATGCTTGCTCCCTCAGTTGGCACCAGTTATATTGATAATAGAACCCCATATATAGCAATGGTATTGACAAAGTGTGACTTTATTTTTCCTGTTTTTTTTTATAGGCTAATCTGGTCTATTTCTGTTCTTGCATTGACCATCTGAATTTCTGAAATGTGGTTGGGTTCTTGTTTAAGAATCTGCAGGTGGGGCTGCGCTGCCCGACTGTGTCAGCAGGTGGCAGACATGAGACAGGCTTGTCTCTACCCAGGGCTCTGCTCCGTGGGCCCTGGATGGTTGATAGTCTGACAGAAAAAAGACTGGGTCCCCTGGGATGAACCCAGAGCCATGGCAGATCCTGGCAAGCTACCCATGGTGTATTCAATATGCCAAAAACAGTAACAATAATGTACCTCATTCCCAACGAATGGAGATGTTACTGGTGCCCACTCAAACAAATGGATGAACAAATGGAAAGACAAATGATACAAGTGAAAAAAATAAGCACTGGTGGAGCAGGCAAAGAGCATAGGGCATAACGCAGGACGTGCAGTCATCCAGTTTCATCCTGCGCCTCATACGCATCTCTGTGTGTAGCTCTGCTCGGTGGTCCCCAATACCACAGAGCCTTAGCAGCACAGTATTCTCAGTTCCCAGCACTCAGCTATCTGGTAGATTGGGCCAAGAATCCTGGAGAAGATCCCCTACTATAGACTCTCTGAAACACTGATTAGGAGCCTTTTCCTCCACCCTTAACTCAACTATTGTCTTCCCACAAATAATATCTATTTGTCCTCTCTAATCTTATTTTAGTGGCAGTGTCTTGACCCTTATTTTTAAAAAATGATAAATGAAAATTTGTTTTTTCCTTTTTGAGAATTTTGCTTTCTTAACAGAAATGGGCAATTAAATTGTGTTGAAGTGAGCTACCTTGAGAATAGTAGGGTCAATTTCCTGATAATCAAATATTTATTTTTGTACTAATTGCTGTTATGTTTTCTCATTAAATTCTGATTTTTGAAAAAAATTATTAGAGCACCATGACTTGGTTTTTTTAATAGAGTTTTAGACATGCTGTGTTCCAATACCAATCCCACCACCAGTGTTAACTTCCCTTCTACCAGGGTCCTCCCCCATCCCAGTCTACCTCCATTACAGTTTTTAAGTTTTGTTGTTAACAGTTTTAAGTTTGTATCTCATGCTTACAGGATTGTTGGTTCTGTGGTTTAGATGGATACCTATACCACATGTATTATGCCCAAGACCCTCCTTGCCCCTTTGCTATTACCTTCCACCCTTCTTTTCTTACTCTCCTTTCTATTTATTTCCTTCTCTATTCTAATTACTGTAATCTAAGGTTCTGGGTAGTCGATGTACTCCCCTTTGATGCTTTTCATTCCTTTATCCTGTTACTGTATATACCACAGATGAGTGAGATCATCTGGTATTTGTCTTTCTTCTTCTTACCTACTTCATTTAACATGATAACTTTTACTAACATACAGGTTCCAGTGAACTGCATGATTTCATCATTTCCTAGCAGCTGCTTAGTATTTCATTGTGTATGTATACGAATCCACACCTTTGTATTCCACTCGTCTGTCATTGGACCCCTGGATTGATTCCAGATCTTAGCTATTGTGCTAAGTACTTCAATTAATAAAGTGTGCATATATCCTTTTGGAATGTGTTTATGCTTGGGGACAGATACCAGACTTGGAGTAGCTGGGTTGTATCTCTGCTCTTTCTTCCTTTTTAAAGAAATATCCATAGTGTTTTCCATAGGTTTAACCAGACAACCTTCCACCAGTAAATGAGAGTTTGGTTTTTTAATTCTTAAATAATAATGAGATCTTGTTCAATTTTTAATAGTCAAAAATATCAGACTATGCTTTGGTGGCTGGGGTACTCCCAGTAGTGCTCAGAGACTATTCCCAGCAAGTTGTTTAGTTGCTACCCTGGTGATTCTAAAAAGACCATATTATGAGGATCAAACTGCGCCTTCAGCATAAACCTGGGTCTTTGGCATGCAACGCATGTGTACTAGCCCTTTAAGCTATCTCCCTGTACATTTTTATCAAAAGAAGTTAATTTAAAATATTTGAGGATCAAGCATGTGTGGTATTGTTTTAATTAATTTTCTCAGCTCTAAATACATCATCTCCATGGCATAGGTTATGAAAACAATGAGCACTTTAAATCTCTACTTAATATTTTTATTAGTTTGGTCATGCACTGGCAAAGCTTTTTAAAAAAATCTTTTTTTTGTTCTATATTTAATTAACATGAATTGTTTAAAACATCAAGACACTTGAATATGATAATTTGCTTTTCTCAAATTAACTTTGATGGAAAGCAAATGAATTTGCAAAATGTAAAGAAGTTTCCATATTTCTTGCAAATATTTCATGAGCTGTAGTCCCATTGATGAAATTTAGAATAAATGTAAAAAACACTAATCTATTCATGTTAAATTAAAAGATCATTAAAAATATTTGACTAAAGGCTTATTTTTTTTGTTTGGGTGCTGCTCTCAGTTGTGCCCAGGGATCATGTGGTTCTGGGGATTAGACTGAGGCATACTGCATGCAAAACAGCAAAGCATGTACTCAGCCCATGGGGCTCTTTCTCAGCTCAGGTTTCAGGGTATTTAAAACATTTTCTTGTTTTTATTAAAAGAACATTTTGAATTTACTTCTCTAAGTAGCAAGTATTGAAATACTCTCTAGAGAAATTTTTCTTAAGCACTAGAATAACTTGGAAAATCATGGAACCTTCATAAAAGTAAATTAAAAAACAAGAAGATTCATAAGATTCTTTTTATTTAAGAGAACATTTTAAAGAAACTTTATAATGTTTTAAGTAAAAAACAAACTAAAACAACAGACAAATACACCAAAGCAGTAAATCCTTATAAATATTTCCCCTCCGAGACCCCCTCTCTTTAGAAACCTCTGTATTTCAAGGGAACATAATCAGCGTGTTCCTAATTCATTTCTACACCTCAGAACCATTTCAAACACCAACACATCTATCTTATGAATCTTTTCATAAGCCTTTTCCAAGTTTTTTTCAATTTTGTTAAAGAGCCATGATTTACAAAGTTCAAAACCAACCCCTCCACCTGTGTCAACTTCCCTCCACTTCATTCCCTCCACATCCCAATACCCACTCCACCCCCTCAGCCCTGTCAACTTGACAGGCACATTGCAAAATTTTAGTGGTTGCCACTTAGATATCATGTTTTCAGTCCTGTTGAATTTGTGTTTGGGTATATGGCTATACCCATTACTCGTATCACTGCTATAATGGAAGCCCTGATGCCTGTTAACCATTACCTTGTTCTACCCCCTTGATTTCTTTCCTTCTCTGTGTATCTTCTCTCTAAACATTGGGGTCAAGGATGATCCAAGCATCACCCTTTTACTACAGTACATTTCCTCATCCAATATTCTATATTCCACAGATCAGTGAGATCATCTCATGTGTCTTTCTTCTTCTGACTTACTTTACTAAACGTTACCTTCCAGTTTCAACCAGATTGCAGCAAATTGCATTGATGACATTATTTCACCACTCCGTGCAGTTGCATTGTAGTTCAGTGTGTATATATACTACATCTTCATAATCCATTCATCTGTCATTGGATACATAGGTTGATTCCATATCTTAGCTATTGTACTTAGTGCAACAATGAATAATGGTGTGCATATGTCCTTTTGAAAGAGTTCTTTTATGTACTGAGGCGGGATGTCCCAAAGTGGAATTGCTAGGTCATGTGGCAGCTCGATTATAAGTCATCTTCATACTGTGCATACTGTGTTGCACAGAACTTGTCCCAGACAACATTCCCACCAGCAGTGGATAATATTTCCTTTTTTGCCACTTCCTGGACAACACAGATTGTTCCTATTTTGATATGTGCCATTGTCACTGCTATGAGATGCTATTTCATTGTTGTCTTGATTTGAAGTTCTCTGATAAGTGAGGCTGAGCCTTATTTGTCTGTCTACTGGCCATCCACTTGTCAATGTTTTTATTTTTAAACTAGAAAGTCCTGTTTTGTTGGCATTAAATGAAGCTGGGTGGTGCAGGAGAAAAAGTTAACTTGGAGCCCACAGAGTTCAAGTGACTCTGAACAAGGTAAAAACCATTCTTCTGGTACCTTTTGGTAAAATGAGATCAAAATAAGGAATAGAAATGTTCACTGCATGATAGCATTTGTGAACAAAAGATTTAAAAGAAAGAAAAGGTTTGCATGCAACCCTTTACCGCCCATGGCCCTGCACACATTCTATACAATATGAAAGTTGGAGTGCCTTGAATTTGTTTAGTATACATTTGACTGATGTGTTTTATTTGGAGCAAAATGTGTTTTCAAATGTGTTTTTTTTAATCTTTTGTAAATTTCTTGCTATCTTAGTTTGGGATTTCCCTCTAAATCCATCACAATTTGGGCTCTAGCTCATTTGGGAGGTAAAGGGATACAACACTGGCAGGAAATGGGTAAATGAATACAGTGGAGGAAGGAATCCTAAAGGCTGTACTTATCAAGCTAACACTGGCAGCTAGAGCTGTGTCCTGGTGGGTAACTCTGAAACAGTGCAGGCATACACCTTAGAGCTGCAGCACCCAGCATGGTGAGGGGAAGAAAGTATGTTTATATTCTAATTCCCACTGGTCACCAGGGAACGGTTTTGGGGTCCTAGAAGATGGGAACACTCTATGCTTTTAATTTGCAGTCTGGAATGACCCAAGACGGGGACCAAGGTGCTGTGGGGTGTACAGTACACTTCTGTTACTCAGACACACATTCTACTTTTTGTCAGAGTAACTGACATCAGAGTGTGTGATGGTGAAAACATCAAGAGAAGCTTTATCTAAGGGAGTTTATCAGAGCAATTTTTCAAAAGAGAGAAAATTTGTGATTGACGTAAATGGCAGTTTTACAGACCTTAATTACTCCATTTAAAAGCCAAACTAAAATGTATTTGCTTTGACATTCCACTTTCCTTTAAATCACTGATAATAGCTAACATTTATTAAACACTTATAACCTGGCACTCTGCTAGGTACATAAGCCTGTAATAAAGTGCTTTGTCGTCACATCCCCCCTAGGTCCTACTCTTTATCTAGCAAACAGGAAGATTCTGTAACTTAAGCATAGTCCTGTAGAGTGGATAAGGGGTTCAAATCTGAGCCTCCTTCACATCTCTGATTGTCATAGATATAGTGTACATGATTTAGTTATCCTACATTTCTCTTTCGGTATTTGAAATTATGATTCCTACTTTTTCTAATTTGCTATAAACAGAGGTGAATGCAGAGCCCTGTCCCATTTTCTTGGCAAGTGCTTGGATTTAGTGTCCGGCAGCAATCTGTGACTAGTGTGAGAAGTCTGAGGGCCAGGACTGCTCCTTCCTGTTCTGCCCATGGGCTTTCTCCGGGTTCTCCAGGACCTCCCTTGGTCTGAGAGGGACAGCAGTGAGTGTAAAGGTGACAGTAGGCTATTGGTGAAGCCTTTCTGTTCTTTTGACTTTTGCCAAGCATTTAATCTTTTTGGGAATTTCTTGGTTATCTGGAAGGCAAACTGAGCTTCAAAATAAAGTAGAGGAAAATACTCCTAGAGTCCAATAAAATTTGAATGCATGGAAACCTCAAAAAGAAGCACTAGATTGAAAAGTGGAAGATATGACTATAATTTTAGTGTCCTTTACTATACAATAAAAAGCAAATTCTTCAGGGTTTCTCTACAACACTTTCTCAATTTCCCTCTCAAGTCTCCCCAACACACACACACACACACACACACACACAATTCCACATACACTCTCTCTCTCTCTCTCTCTCTCTCTCTCTCTCTCTCTCCCTCCCCCCCCCACTCTGTTTTTTTACATCTCACTTTCCTCTCTGTCTCCCTAGGTTTTGGCTATGACCCCCATTTATAGGATTTGTATCTGTGCCCCCAGAATATCCTGGTATTCTGGGGACCCATATGCCCAGTTGCCAAATGCTCCATTACACAAAATTCATAGTTTAGTATTACTCCATTGATACTATGAAAAGAAACTGCTTTAAAAAGTTCTTTGTGGGGGCCGGAGTGATAGCCCTGCAGGGTAGGGCGCCTGCCTTGCTCGCACTGGCCTGTGGCGGCCAGGGTTTGATTCCCGGCATCCCATATGGTCCCCGAGCACCGCCAGGAGTAATTCCTGAGTGCAGAGCCAGGAGAAACCCCTGAGCGTCGCCGGGTGTGACCCAAAAAAGCAAAAAAAAAAAAAAAAAGTTATTTGTGGGGCCGAAGCGGAGAACAGCAGGTAGGGCGTTTGCCTTACACGTGGCCGACTGGGTTCCATCCCCGGCATCCTATATGGTCCCCCGAGCACCGCCAGGAGTAATTCCTAAGCAAAAGAACCTGGAGTAACCCTTGAGAATTGCCGGGTGTGACCCAAAAAGCAAAAAAAAAAAAAAAATTCTTAGTGTGTCTTTGCCTAAAATTGTAAAGTTTAAGAAACACTGCTTATAGGATATTTATTCATGTGTTTTGAAGGACTCCTGGAAAAAGGAGTAGTTACATAGAAGCCATTGTAAACAAAAGAATCCAGATTTTGAAGAGCTATTGGGTGGGCAGTTCAAGTGAGGTAAGTCTGTGTTGTGCTTTTGCTTATACTAGGATAAAAAAATTCTGGTATGAAGAATATTTGATAGTCTTGAGCATTTCAAAAGAATTTTTAAGTAGTTTTAAAAGGATTAATAGTAAAAACTTCTTTTTGGTCACAAATGTGTTTATTGGCAACAAAACTTTAAGTGTACAAGAGGGGAATTCCAAATTGGGAATAGTAAATTCTTCTTATGAACAAGGAAACTTTCTTAAGGTTTCCAAGAGACTGCATTTAATTCTATCTTCTAAAAAAAGAAAAGAAGGTGCCCCGCCCATGATAGTTTTGCTATAAACTCCAGAAAGTTGTTTTATATTTTAAGAGTCACATCTACATGGCAGAGCCTGGCAAGCTATCTGTCTTTTATTTGTTATGCAAAAAAGTAGTAACAATTATGGACCTCAATTCCATGACCTGAAGAATGGTTTGAGGCTCTTCCTATCCTTGGAGCAAGCAGATGCC
Source organism: Cryptotis parvus (assembly GCA_021461705.1). NCBI lineage: Eukaryota > Metazoa > Chordata > Mammalia > Eulipotyphla > Soricidae > Cryptotis > Cryptotis parvus. Next base: position 81,937 of record JAJIBD010029025.1, read on the forward strand.
CTTGGGCTACACTTGCTTGTGACAGGATGTATGGAGATGTTACTGGTGCCCGCTCGAGAAAATCGATGAACAATGGGAAGACAGTGACAGTGATATATAAAATAAGGTGAGGAAAGAATAAAGGGTTACATAAAACAGACACTTTTCTGGAAGGGAGAAACATCCTAACTTTAAAATTTTTTAAAAAAATAGACAAATATCCCTATTTCACTCCCTTGGTGAAAGTTATTTACTTGCACCTTTAAAGTTGTGTGCAGAAGTACAGAGCCCAACAGCCACTAAAGTTTGCATGGGCTAAGGGTACCTTCCAGATACTCAGAGAAGCTGCCTCTCGGTGGTAATGACCAGGCTCTAACGTTTCCAAGGAAGCAACATTTATAAGAGGATGTAAGTTCAGTGGTCATGTGTCATCTCTATAAAGCTGATGATAAATATCTATGCTGAAAGACCAATTGGGGTTATGGGAAATTTCTTTAGTTATTGCACAGACAGTAAAAATGAGAGCCACATTTGGTTCTTAATTACTTTTCTTGACTGCTCACATCATATTGGAGTTTAGTATGATATTTAATGCTCAAGAGTACAAGGAGGTATAGGTCGAAAGAGGGCTCACTCACAGTGAATGGCCTGGGATGAAAGTTCAGCTGTGGCATCCACCTTTGCAGTAACTTCCTGGTTCCCAAACAAAAACCTGTGTTTTCTGAGTTTCTGCAGCATCTTATCCAGCTGATTGTCTCAGGAATTTGAGAATCAGAGAAGTAGAATATAGTAATTGCAGAAAGTTAATGGACACTTTAGGAAAAGATATGTAAACTTCAAACGCTGAAGTTCTACGATCTGCTTAGTTCCTGTTTTATTAGTTAGATAATGCTTTGTAATATTTTTCCCAAGCCTTTGTTACTTAAAGCAACAGTTATTATACAGATATGTCTGGATTGTCTGACCTCTCCTGCATCTTAGGGCTCAATTGTTATCTTTAATCTTGACTGGATCCCACGGAATGTCAAAAGATCAAGTGGCCGCCCACCTACAAGATGGGCAGACTTCTTCATCAAGACCCTGAATGAACGGTTTGAGGCTCTTTGTATTCCTGAAGCAACCAGATGCCATTGGGCTACACTGGCACATGATAGGGTCAAATAGAAATATTACTGGCGCCTGCTCGAGGAAATTGAAGAATAACAGATGTCAAGTGATCAAGTGATCAATCTTGACTGGGATGGCTCTGTTTGATGCCTTTGGTGGTGGTGGTGGGGGCATTACCTGTAGGTACTCAAGACTTGGGACTATGCTCACAAGTCACTGCAGGCCATGCTCAGAGGTCCATATGTTGGACCTTCAGGGTTGGCTGCATTAGTAAGCAAGCATGTTACTCCTCTACTTTCTCTTTGATCCTGTTCAATGCCTCTTATCCACTCATCAGACAGGGGGACAGGGGCATTGTTCTTTGCTCTTGTTGATGACTCAAATACAAAAGAACAAGCAGAAATATGCAAGGTTTCTTTAACTCTAGGCTTGGAATGGGTTCAGAAGAATTTCATTATGTCATTTCTATTTGACCCCAAGAAGTAAAATTGTTTAGCAGAGATGGGAATGTGAAGAAATATATTCTATCTCTATGAGAGCAATGACAAATTCATATGCCACATGGAAAGGCAAAGCACTGGAGCTGATGGTGAGACCCACCATGCTGTTCTGGTTGGTTGTATAGTAAACTATAATCTTACTCAGTATTTTGCTTCTTGTTTCCACTCTAGGAATAACAAGCAGGAAGTATAATTGAGATGATGCCCTTCCAGTTCAGTCCATAACCACTGCCAAAGGAAAGGCTGGTGTACAGTGTCCTGGTTTAAAAGGCAATTCTTATGACCAAGGTTCTAAGTAGTGCAGGCAAGAGAATGAACCAATCTCTATTTTGGCACTCCACTGCAACATTGTGAGGAGCAACATGTCTCCTAGAATCCAGAATGCCCCTAAATATATTTATATGCTTGTTTTTACTTTTTACCCAAATTTCCACATTTGTCCTTTAATGCTACCAATGTTTTGCATTCGGCTTCCTTGGGAAAGTTCCTACCCCAGGAAATTACATAAATGCTACCTACTCCCATTTCCAAATCAGACCTTTACATTCACCCTCTTGTAAAACTATGTCATGATGAGAGATGTATTTGTCATATAGATTAATAGTAGCATTAATATTGCTAATATTGTGGGATTTTCTTCCAAATGAATGAAAATCATCAATGCATTTATGGTTCAAATTATTCAAAAAAGTGGATTTTTGCCTTCTGGTGTACATTGGAGTTACAGCTTGATCTTAACTGATCTATTTTTTTCGTTTAATTCTCCTTATATTTTGGTTCAAACATACTTTCTCTCAGAATGTTAGCTTTTCTTATTATGAGGACTACTTGAACTTGAGCATGCCATTATATTATATTTTAAATATTATTGTCCATCTATATGATAACTGATGACTTTGGTGACTTGTACACTAAAGGATCTTAATTAATGCATTAACCTAAGAAATAGTGCAAGGAAACACCAAGACTGCTTAATCAACATGGCAGCTCTATCTGCAAAAGTTAAAACCAAAAAAAGCAGAAGTTATCCTGGCTGTATTAGCAGTATCAGGCAATTATGGAATATGCTGCAATAAATGGCCAAGGTTATGGCACCCATAAAGTTTAATTTGCATTCTGAATATTACCGTGTATTCACTGAGAATGCAAAGCACACTCTGCAGGAATCAAGCAGCTAAATTACAGGGTACTTCAGAATTTCTTTGGTTCATACAAAGGCAGGAGGGGAGTGGCTTGTTGGTATGTGTTCCACCTCAACCTTTGCTTCCTTCAGCCGGACACACAGAGCACAGAAGCAGATGGTCCTTCTGGACTGCCCTTGGAGGAGACAGAGTCACCAGATGGTCTGATATAAATTGTGACTGGGCCACACGGCAGCCAATCAAATTATCTGGGTCATTTTGGGGATTAATGTAGATTGCCAGAAGATTGATTAGGTTGCCATGACTGGAACCTGCTGGTAAGAGAATGAAACTGATTTAGCCAATTGTGCCAAGCTTGCATTGTTCCAAGTTACCCAGTGGGAAACTGAGATGACATTGTGCAGAGATGTTGAAATTGGATGAGGATCATATTGCTTGAGTACAAAAGCATATAGGAAATTATATTTCTAGCTTAATGAAACAGATAGGAATCCCCTACTACGGGAAAACAGTTCTAAACTTGAGCTTTCACCTGGCTTCCTGACACTTAATTCTCATGCAGAAATTAATGGACAAGAAAGAGAAGTCAACCTATAGTGCGGTACTTGGTCAAAGTGTTCTATATCTTGAGCAGTAAACCTATATCTTCAGCAGTCAAGGGCTGAAAAGAGTTTATCATCAACTTGGTTTTCTGTAGCAACATGTCAGATGGACAAATAAATAGAAATGTATGTGAAAGTGTAAATATTAATTTGCATTAGAAACCTTGGATTCTGGTCCTTAATCAGCTGTTTTTGGCTGCTTAAACAGTAAAGAAAACATCTACAGTGTCTTTCTCTATAAAATGATTATTTTTTTTTTAAATTTTAGATTCTCTGACTTACAGTATCTTAATGATAGCATTTCATACACACAGCACTTCAACACCACACGCCTCTACCAGTGTCCCTCCACCACGGTCTCAGGTTCCACCCATAGACCACCATCTGTTTCATCATCCCTCCCACCCTAGCCCCCCCATCCTTGCCTGTGGTAAATTTGGTGAAGCTTTAATTTTTGATATCTTTACTTCATGGAACTTTTGAGAAATTTTAGTAAGGTAACATATGATATATCATTTTATAAATTATAAATGAAAATTGTTTTATTGTCACTATAATAGACACACAGAGGTCCTAGCTAGAATTAGCTGGGACTGTATATTTCTTCCCACTTCGATATACTAGCTTTTGGATTTATGCTAATATTTATTTCTCTTATTGTCCAAAAGGTATTTAGTTACTTTGAAGCTATCCCTTGGCCCTCTTTCTGTTTCTTCACTTAAAAGATGAATCTAATTCACAGGAGTAGCTAATGAATTACAGATGCTTTAAACGTCAACCAGTGACAATGGACAGCTCTCAGGGGTGCAGCATCATTGAATTTCCACCACGTCCGTCTCTGCCACTATCTTTCCAGCTTGGCATTTAATGCCGTACATGGTGACATCCCAATCTCATCTTTAGAGAGTGGTATAACAGAAGTTAACACTTTTGTCATTATCCATTGAACTGATTTTGAGATTCCTAAGGTTTAAAAGCAAGATCAGCTGGATCCAGTCACAGTAAATATTCTGGTTGAAACATACTTTTCTGATATGGAAGATATGTCTACTTCTGTGTCTACTTTAAAGTTCATCCTTGATAGCTGAACTATCCACCTCTGTTTGTTTTGTTTTGCCTTTTAGTCTTGTTTTTAGTCAAACAAGATAATTTTTATTAGATAAAAATAGCAGGTAGGGCATTTGCCTTGCACGCGGCTGTTGTATGCCGGCCCCGGTTTGATCCCGGCATCCCCTGGTCCCCGAACACCGCCAGGAGTAATTACTGAGTGCAGAGCCAGGAGGAACCCCTGAGCATTGCCAGGTGTGACCCAAAAAGAAGTATCAGAGATGAGCCATTGCTCTTACTAGTTTAACAGGTCAACAGTGTTGGGACCAGAAAAGCATTTGCTATGGATCTCTTTCAACACATCAAATGGCCCCAAAATAACAGGAAGGAAGAGGTATTAGACCGATAACAACTTCTCTGAAAAATGTCCCTCACTTTTACATTAATATTATAGTGGCTAAAGTGATCATACCACCCAATTGCCAGATTGACTGAAAAAAGCAAAAACTGGATCGTCTCATTTGACATATTCCAATAATAATCCATCTTCTGCAACTAGCTTATTACCTCTCCTCCAAAACATTACATTTCTGATTGCCAGGAAGAAAGAATGACTGTATTCTCAAAAGATCTTTATTGGAAAGAGATCCCAGGATGTGTTGATAGGAGAGAGAGAGAGAGAGAGAAAGAAAGAAAACAAAGTGAAAGATAATATACAATGTGGTGTATATTAACGAATAGGAATAATGCTGTAGAAAACGGGGCTCAGCCCAACTCCAAGCCTCAGTGAGATAGTAGAGAATGTACTTTAGAGCTGCCTGATCTGAAAGGGAAAGAGGCTGGACATATTTATCTGTTCCCCCCCATTACCATCCCTCATTGATTGAGGGCTGGTCCTAAGAGCAGTAATTTCTCAGACCCTCCATCGGAGCTACACATCTTTCCTCAAACAGAGTCCCATCTTTCAAGATGCTTGGAAGTCATCCACTGGTCTAGAGAGATAGCTAAAAGGTTAAGGTGCTTGTATAGAATATAGTTGTGGCTGCAATGCTGATTTGAATCCCAGCCCTACCACTCTTCACCGAGTACCACCAAGCATGGCCCCTGAGCACAAGAGCCAGATTATGGCTCCCAAAACACACAGACAAAAATATTTAACACCAAAGTACTTAGTAATCACGAGTGACTTGGAATATCTACAGAATCTGCTTCAATTACCATCTCTGCCTGTCACAGTACTTACAAGATGCTCAATAAATACTTTAATTCAATGAACATGAGTGCCTAGTACTTGCCAAGTCTTGGGCAAGGTATTTGCTAATTGATTTATTCTTAGAGGAATTTGCTTGATATAAATAAAAACAAAACAAATGGCATTTTTACTCAGATCTTGACAAATTGTGAGATGCACTTTTCTGATAACTATGACTCTCCCCCTTCCCTATTCAATATTGGCGTGTAAATTTCTTGTTCTTTTCAAAGACCAGCCAGTCCTGGAACATCCTGTCACCACACAGAGTGCAGTTCTTGGGAAACAAGCTGTTTTAGTTAATGAAATGTTTAGCATTTCAGAGTTCTACTTAAGAGCAGACATTTACTAAATAGTCCATTAGTTTCTTGAAAGAACGAATGCTTCCTTTTCTTCCTCTAGTTTGGTGATTTACTGCCATGAGCTCTCTGGCATTATAACCATTGTCCTTTTCTTAATAATTATAGTCTGAAAGTGACTATATTATAAAGGGTCATTATGTAGATCTTGGTTCCAATCTAAGGAGTCATTCTTAGGTACCCACAAGAGCACAGGAATATAATCACCTATCACTTGACATCATTTTTGCTTCAGAGTACAGTCCTCTTACGCCATTGGATTTAATTTGAAAACACCATCATTGTTTAGCTCTCAAATATTTTTTCTCCACTCTTCCCTGACTTTACCTCTTTCCCTCTTTAACAAATGTTCTAACAGGAACTGCAATGGGTCCCAATGTCTCTATGTCTCTAGTTGCTAGTCTTTCTCTTTTTTTGTTATTGTGGGATATATATATATACTATAAATAAATATAAAACATATACATATACATATACATATACATATACATATACATATATATATGATTTGATGAGATTACCCACCACATAAATTAAGCAACTAGATATGATTAGCTTATATCAATCAATATTCTGTATTTTCTTGGCTGTGGTGAACAGTTCATGGGAGAATATGTAATATAATTTAATGCATCTTCAGGCAGTCGAGGACAAAGATGACTTAACAAAGAAAGAGACAAGAGAGTGGTAGGGAAATAAAAATCAGGAGCAATTCTCTCTTCCAGAAATTGTATTCTTTCTTAACATTTTATTTCTGAGCACCAGTAAATTCCCTTTGGTGTTCAAACAATTAGTTTAAGATTTTAGTACATGTACTCCAGCTGTCTTTACTTAAATAGACAGTTTTATTTTCTTTTTGGTCTCAGTCTTGATTGACCCTACATCTCCCATTTTATCCCCTTTTATGTTTCTCTAACTTCCAACTCTGAGTTGCAGTAATGTAATAATCATGGACTAACCAGCCAATATCTTCGTAAAATGTGGCCAGTATTTGGCCACAAAAGAAGCAAAACATACATACCTTCTTCAACTTTAAAAATTACTATATAATCATTATATTTTGTAATAGTGCCTTTCATTTATGAACTACAAAATTTGTTTCCATGTTCTAAATATATTTAAAAGCTGTGAGCCAAAATGTGTTGGATGCAAACAGTTCTAGAACTGGCACTTAATCCTCTCATTAGCAAACCAAAATTTATTTATTTCCTCTTAGTCACCTATTGTCAGCAACTTGTATGTAGTGTGGATCATCTTATGTTGCTCTCTGAGGGATAAGCCTTTTCCCCTCAAAATATTTCACCAGTGGTAGAACTGTACCTTTGGTAAAACAGTTGTTTATCACTAATAGCATATCACAAAGGGTTTTACTCCATTGTAAGAGTTACAGTGAGTGTGAATAATGTTTTCATCATAACTATTAATAACTGGAATGAGTTACTCAGGGAGTATACTCATGTATAGCTCTGTAAATATAGAACCAATGGGGCCAGAGTAGTCTAGTGGTAAGAGGTGCTTGCCTTGCACACATCTACTGGAATTCAGTTACCAGCTCTTTATATGTTTCCCCAAGCCACAAGGAGTGATCCCTGAGCAGAGAGCCAGGGAATAGATATGAACACACCCAGGTGTGTTTTTTTAAAACCAAAAACCAAAATGAAGCAATGGCTTTTCATTATTTGCCATGGTTTAATAAAGAGTTGCTTGAGAATAATGAAAAATGGTCTTTAGATATTTGACATTTGATACAGAAAAGCATATGGTTAGGTTTATTACAAAAGACTCAAAGGAAATTTCAGAATGAATAATATTGAAATCATAAAGCAAATTTTGGCACCATGCAGAAAGTATTGTTTTATCAATGTTTTGTATTTAGTAGTAATTTTCTAGAATTGTTGTCATCTTCTTATGGTTCAGTGAATCGCTGTTCAGTGTACAGTTCATCTGAAACTAAAGTACATCAACCACGTGGCACATAGATTTTCCCTATACTTTGACCATTTTTTGTGACTTAGTATAAGATGCATGGGCAGAGGTTATGAATAGTTTGCTCAATGATCTTAGAACTCAATTTAAAAACAACAGTTATGTCTAATGACTTGTACCAGTCTCTTTATTATACTTTCAAACTTTAATTTGGAATTCAGTGCATTTTCTTCCTTTCTGAAGTCACTAGGTTATTCAAAATTTTATTTCTTGCATAGATGCAATGGTGTTCTAATTTATTTCCTCACCCTCTAATCTTAATCATATCTATAAAGTTGTCATAGAAATCTCCTACTTCTATTTCCAATTTACGTATCACTATTATTCCCCCCAGAATATATGTTCTCTACATCTCAACTTCTTACAGCATAATACAAGTAACTTTATGGCCTGGTTTCAGTCAACTTTGCAATGATCTCTCATTTCTCCTTTATACACGTGAGGTTTTCCTCACGTATACCACATTATTTCCATTCTCTCACCTTCTCTTTATCTTGTTTTATCTTGAACAGTGTAATGCATTGCTTTTTCTCTTCCTTGTTATGTCTTCTCAACCTTCCAGATTCAGCCTGCTTAACACCTGCCCTCTGACCCCTTGGAACTGAGTAAGCTTCTCCCATGAGTTCCCTTACTGATACTGATTGCCTTCTCTTAAAGAACTAGAGTTCTCTCTTGTATTTTTCTATCTCTGTCATACTTCTTAGTGTCCAACACAGGATCTAATGAAAGATTTGTGAGGTTATGAATGAGGTAGAAAATATGTGATTTATTTTCTTGCTTAGGAAAGACAAAATGAATAGTCAAGCTCAGTTTACAGTCCTAAGAGGTTTGACTGTAGTTGAGCAAAGTGCTCAACCTTGTAGGAAGATGATGGCTGACCTGGTTTTGAATCGTAATTAAAATCTGGGCTTCTGACTTCCTCTGTTATACATAAAGTACAAAGTTATGAAGTTCTGCCACTCAAGCTTATTGAGAGAAGACCATCCCTTGTACAATGACTAATATACAAAGGACAGTTACCTAATGTGTACAAATTACTATGCACCAGGGTATTGGGAACTTAGTGGTCAGCACTATAAATTCAGGCAAAAGTATCTTTATGGATCCTAAACTATTTCCAAGCTACAATACCATATACTACATGTAAAGGAATTGTGCTTTTTTTGGGGGTCTGGGGAGAAGTGCACATCGAGCAGTGCTCAAGGGTTACTCTTTGTCCTGCACACAGGAATTACTCAGAAATTATTCATGGAAGTAGTCAAGGACCTTATGTGATGCCTTGGTTCAAACTCAGGTCAGCTGCATGAAAGACAAATGACTTATCATTGTACTATCCCTCTAGTTCCTGAATATAAAGGAATTTTAAGAATTTTTTTTGGCTTTTTTTTTTTGGTCACACCCAAGCTTAGGGCTTACTCTTGACTCTGTACTCAATAAATTATTTCTGGCATTTTTCCATGGACCATATGGGATGTCGGGGATTGAACCCAGGTCAGATGTGTGCAAAGCAAACACGCTACCTGCTGCACTATCATGACAGTCCAAGAGCTAAAGAATCTTTTGCCCATAGATCATTTAAAATTTTTCAATTTGCGATTGAAATATAATCTATTAATATATAATGTCTGTAAATATGGTAAGAGCTGTATATAAATTTATAGCTGTATCTTAACAATAGCCTGGTAAGCTAACTGTGTCATATTTGATATGCCAAATACAAGTAACAATTATAGACCTCATTCCCATGACCTAATATAATGGTTTGAGGCTCTTTATGTTCCTGGAGCAAGCAGATGCTCTTGGGTGCTACTAGCATGAGACAGGACATATGGAGATGTTAATGGGGCCCGCTTGAGCAAATTGATGATGAAACGGGAAGACAGTGATACAGTGATCCTAACAATAATCCAAAAGTATTGGAATACTATTATCCACGTTTTACAGATAAGGAACTTGAACTTCACAGTAATTATTTAGGCAACTTTCTAAAATCACACAGTTATGATGATGGAGTTAGGATTGGAAATTATATTCATCAAACATCAGGCTTGTATTCTTAATCACCTCTTTGAAGCTAAGCCATGAGGCAAAGCAACATGTTTACATTTTTAGTTCTTATTGATACTGTGTCAACAAAAGCATATGAGGTTTTAGCTGTATAAACAAGCTTGCAAGATATGAAGCATCAAATATTTAAAACTAAGAATTTGAAATATAAGTACATAGAGAAAATATCATTCTTCTTTCTGTGCTAACCAGGAATTATTATTTACAACATGATGATGAAAAAACAGATCAGAAAGACAGGTGGACTGAGGTGTTCAAGATCACAGAGAGCCTGAGGTATAATTTGAAGTAGAGATTATACCTCTACTTCAAATAGTAGATTATTTGAAGTAGATTTTTATTTTTCATTTTTATTTAAAATTTAAAAATTTATTTTAAATTTATTTTTATTTAAAATTTAAAATTTTATGGATACTGGTAGGTCTTTTATTTACGTGTGTCGTGGAAACAGAGAGCAGCAATAAATTTAGTGCCAGAATAGTACTTATTACTCATAAGAATACAAAGTTGAAACTTTTTCCACCTGAAGTCAATAGCTGTGGGATTATTAAATGAGCTACAATAATATACAACCACATAACTATTATTATAGCTACTAAGACCAAAAAAGTCAAAAATATCAAAATGAGTTGTTTAGGAAATGGAGGAATTTGAACCTTTATGTCCTGGTGGGAATATAAAAGGATATAGCTATTATGAAGCTAAATATAGTGATTCTACAAAAGTTAAAAAAAATCACTGCTGCATGTATTAAAAAAAAGCAGGAACTCTAATCTTTATACTTGTATATCTGCATTCATTATGGATGACTGTATAAACAAAATGTGGTATGCACATACAATGAAATACTATACAACTTTAACAAAGAAAAGAAATTCAGCACATGCTACCATATGATTGATCTTATCTTGTATCACTTATATCAAGGTTGATCTTGCTATCTGAAATAAACCAATCATCTAAGGAAAAATACTGTGACTTATATGAGTTGCCTTAAGGGGTGAGATTCAGGAGCAGCAGACTAATGGATGCCAGGGACTGGGTTTGAGATGAATGAGGAATTGTTCAGAGTTTTAGCTTTGCCCATGATAGTAGTTCTGGAGATAGATACCATTGATAGGTGCATACATTTTTGAATATATTTGGTTTTATTGAACTGTGCACTTCAGTATGATTAATATGGTTAGTGTAATGTATCCTTCGTGAGCTGTATTACGATCTTCTGTAATAAGCTCATATTCATATTCCTTATTCCTTTTCATATTCCTTTTTTGGTCTTAGTAGCTATAACAATAGTTATGTGATTGTATATTATTGTAGTTCATTTAATAATCCCACAGCTATTGACTTCAGGTGGAAAAGTTTCAACTTTGTATTACGATCTTCTGTAATAAGCTGTATTACGATCTTCGTGAGCTGTATTACGATTTTCATGAGATCCTTCGTGAGCTGTATTAAGGATTCACCACCAGGATCTCACCATTATACAAAGAGGTGATCATTGATGTCAAAAGAGGGGTTCGACAGGGTGATACCATTTCACCAAAACTCTTCAGCGCTACCCTTGAGAACATCATGCGACAATTAGAATGGGAAGGAATGGGAGTGAAGATAGATGGTCGGCAACTACACCACCTCTGCTTCACTGATGACATGGTTCTAATAACACCAAACATTAGCCAAGCGGCACAAATGCTGGATGACTTTGACCGAGAATGTGGAAAGATAGGTCTATAGCTGAATCTAAAGAAAACTATGTTCATGAGAAATGAGCTAGTTCCAGAGGCCCCATTCACTCTCAATGAAACAAACATCTCTGAATGCAGCAGTTATGTGTACCTAGGTCGAGAAGTCAACATGATGAACAACCTAAAACCTGAGCTGCGCAGGAGGAAGAGAGCGGCATGGAATGCCTTTAAAGGCATCGAAGAAATAGCTAAAAGGACAAAGAACCTCGGCTCCGGGCACATCTCTTTGACTCCACCATTCTCCCTGCATTAACATACGCCTCAGAGACCTGGGCCCTACGAAAGCAGGATGAGAATGTTATTCGGGACTCCCAGAGAGGAATCGAAAGAGCTATGCTTGGAATATCACGCCTCACTCAAGTGAGAGAAGGAATCGGAGTTCTGACCTCCGTCGCTATTCCAGAATCAGGGATGCTGTCTCGTTTGCCAAGACATCAAAAATCAGATGGGCTGGACATGTAATGCGATTTGGAGACAACCGCTGGACTAGAGCCGTTACCGACTGGATCCCACAGGATGTCAAAAGATCACGTGGCCGCCCACCTACAAGATGGTCAGACTTCCTTGTCAAGACCCTGAAGGAACGGTTTGAGGCTCTCCATATTCCTGAATCAACAAGATGCCATTGGCTACATTGGCACATGATACGGTCCAATGGAAATGTTACTGGCGCCCGCTCGAGCAAATTGATGAATAACGGGATTCAAGTGATCAAGTGATAAAGTGTAATGCATATTTTTGGCAGAGCCTGGCAAGCTACTCGTGTCGGATTTGACATGCCCAATACCAGTAACAATTATAGACTTCATTCCCATGACCTGATGGAATGGTTTGAGGCTCTTTATGTTCCTGGAATGGGCAGATGCCCTTGGGCTATCACATGTGACAGGACTTATTGAAATGCTACTGGTGCCCTCTCAAGCAATTCAATGATATATGAGAAGACAGTGATACAGTGAGAATGCATATTTTGCCACAATTCAAAATATTTTTTGACTATTTTCATTGAGGTACAGGAATTTACAGTAATATTAAATATACTTTTCTGCGTATGCATCATTCAATACCACACCCATCATGAGCGAGCCCACTTTCCTCCACCAGAATCCCAAGGGACATCTCCCCCCCATAAACTATAGGTAAAAATCTCCAGTTTCAATGACTTTGACCATTTGATGTTCCCCTTCTATGTTTCCTTCTTTTTGGGGGTTAGTGGAGGTGTTTGCACCTAGTGATGTTCAGAGATTCCTCCTAGCTCTATGGTTAGGGATCACTCCTGAGAGACTCAGGGGACCATAATGGTGCCAGGGATCAAGCCTAGGATGTCCACATGAAAGACAAGTGCCCTACCTGCTATATATTGCTACAGCCCCTTTTGTTTCTTTTGGATACCTCAAATTATATTTATGTATATATAAAATATATTTATATATATATATTTGTGTGTACATATTTGTGTGTGGAGGTCTTAATAGTTGTTCACAATACCATTGCCAGAAAGATACATCGTTCAGCACCAATCCCACCACCACAAAAGACCCTCATTTCCCACCCTCCCCACATCTACAGGCCTGCTCCCTTAGCCGGCACTAATTAAATTGACCATTACAGCTTATAAAATGGGAATGATACTGATAAATTCATGACTTCTTTTCTGGATTGTTATGTTGGAGTCTGACCAATTTCTGTTCTTGGATTTACTTTCTGGGTTTCTAGAATGCAGTGGCTTTCTGCTGTCAACCCCAGACCCACCACCACTGCACCTACGGACAACACTTATTTCAAATTTATCTCAACCTCTGTTTGACCTTGTCCTACACATATACTGAATAATCTATTCTATATTGCTTGTTGGAGCTAATTCTCCAAATACAGTTGTTGAATATGCTCTTAGACAAAAAGCCAGGGGATATTTTTAAAATCTCCATTGTGCCATCTGAGCCCACTTAAATGAAATGTTAGGAAATTATCTATATGTTCTACAGACACCATATGGTGCATACATACTTCTGATTGTATGCCCTTACTTAATTCTTTGAAATGTACCTGGTAGATGTGAATACCAGGCTTTGAGGTATCTCTAGGTCACTAATTGGCCAATAGCTCTAGCAGCAGTCCTGGGCGAGCCCACTGGGCCTTCCAGAGGGGGCCAAGGTGGAGGAAAGGGGCCCAGCTCCAGTTACATGAAGCCTGGTTTACTTATCTGCTGAGTCCTGCATACCTGGGCTTAAACTCAGCTTCTCTCTTGGGTAGGGCTCTGACAAGCTGTAGAGTCCCAACACTGATAATGGCTGCAGCTATGGTTCATGAGATTTTCCCGGCATCTGAGGGTCTGCCAGGGCAGCTTGCAAGGACCAGAACCTGCTCCCACTCGCCTCATAAGCCTAGCATGGGGAGAGCCGGCAGCAGCTCCACCATATGCCTGTGTCCCTGGATCATGACTGACAGCCAAGCTAAACTTCTTAAATTCCATACTTGTAAATCAATGGTAAGTTGAAAATTGGTATTTTTTTCAAAACTGCATATCTCTCTTTTTTTTGGGAATTTTAATTAAATATTAATATGAAAAATTCTATATTAAAACATTTTAAAGGTTACATGAAATAGTCAAACACTACACATGTAAAATTTAATAATTAGGAAAATTTTAAGAGGAAAATATGCATAGTTCTATAAAAGAATAACAGTGTGTTTCATGCTAAGAAATGGAGTGTTTTCTTTTTGCTATAAAATGTTATAGATAATTTTCAAGAATCTTCACTAATGGGGCCAGAATGATAGCACAACGGCTAGAACGTTTGCCTTGCACCAGCCGACCTGGGTTCGATCTCTGACATCCCATATGGTCCCCTGAGCACTGCCAGGAGTAATTCTGAAGCGTAGAGCCAGGAGTAACCCCTGAGCATCACCAGGTGTGACCAAAAAAAGCAAAAAAAAAAGAAAGAAAGAAAGAATCTGCATTAATAAGTAAAATACATAAAATCACCCTATGGGTATTAAAAATAACATGCCATTAAACATAGAACATTTTACTTAAATGAAATGTTAGTTTGTTATTTTTCTTTTTTATTGAGGTACCATGAGTTACAATATTGTTACATTATTATAATGTTTTTCTGTGCACATAATTCCAGCACAATACCCATCACCACATCCTTTCACAAAGGATCTCAGTGATCTTCCATTTTAGGTTCCTCTACAAACTCAGTTTTGTGGATGAGTTCTCTCATTGTGTTGCTTTTGACCTCTTGTTGTTACCTTGCTATGCATCTTTGAGTTTCACATATGAGTGTTAATTTGTTATTGAAAAAGTGGAAAATCCCTTAAAAAGCCAGGTGTGTAAAAATCCCTTTATTAATTCAGTAGAGGGCAACCATAAGTGCTATGAATGAATGTCATACTCATTGCCAAGTACTGAGAAGTTTGTTCTGTTTTTTTAAAGAAGTTTCTTTAATGCTTCTAGTATACTGGGTTTGAATCTATGAATTCCTAAACTGTTGCCTGTCCTTGAAGCTCTGTATTATTCCTACAAATCTGAGTGATAATCTAGCTGTGATTTATTTATTTCATTGAGCGTTTGTACTGTCTCTCCATTCTCCTCTGGCTTATAGAGTCTCATTTGGTAGATACACTGTTAATCTTATGACTTTTCCTTATATGTAAGTCTATTTTTTATCTCTCTGCTTTCAATATCCTGTTTCTGCTTATTTTTTTTCATTCTTAGTACAATGTATTTTGGAGTTTTTGTATTTGGGTTTATTTTTTTTTCTGAGACCCTTTAGGCTTTTTTGAATATGGGTGCTTGCAATCCTCAACTTCAGGAAATTCTTATCTATGATTTCTTTAACTATTGTCTCTTTACTGAAATCTGCCTTCCTGTTCTTTAGGGAGTCCAATGATTCTTATATTGTTTCTCTTGAATTCATCTCTTAGTTCTCTAGTGTGCTGTTCATTTATTTTAAGACAGCTTTTACCTTATATTTGATTTTATAGAGGTTTCCTGCACTTCATCTTGCAGCATTACAGTCTTTACATCGGCTGCTGTTATTCTGCTACTCAGATCTTACACTGAATTTTAAAAAATACCTCAGCTACGATATCTTCGATTGTGTCATTTATGATTTCAGTTTTCTCATTTCAGTTCTCATAATCTTGTGCTTTGCTGATTAACTGTATATTGTTTCTTTGAATTTATTAAACATCCTTAAAATGGTGTCATGAATGTCATTCTCTGAGAATTTACGGAGTTGGTTGGTGCTGCTTAATCATTCTGTGCCATTGTTTTTGCTCCTTGAAATTGATGGTCTTCTACTTCTACTTCTATATGCTTTTCCCATTTTGTTTGCAGTGATCCTGCTCTACTGAATGTGAATCTTTGTAGTTAGTGTACCTGGAAGTGTCTGAGAGATAGACTGAGAGTTTTGGGTTTCCTTCCCTACCTATCTCCACTAAGTGAGAGGAAGTTAAACTGTGAGCAGTGTGAAATTTCATGTGCAGTGATGTCACACAGCCACACACAGATGCTGTGGTGCTAGACAGAGGTATTGGTATGGCAAAGGTCAGATGTAGAGGCTACTGAGACCTAGCCAAAAAGAAAGGGAACCCAACTCTGCTTCTGAAAGACCCTTGAGCTGTCAGCTGGGAGATTAATCTCACCTGAAAGGGTGGGGAACAAGCAGAGTTTCCAAAAATAATTCCAAATGGCTTATCTAGGTGGTCTGGGACTGTAGATCAGTATTATATCACTGACAATTTAAAACTTGGGCTAAGCGTTAAATGCATGGCCTTACTCTACATGCCAAATGCAACTGTGGCAGCTCTGTTGCTTATGACCTTTGCTGACACAATAACGTGCAATCTTTAGTACAACACAACCAAGTTTGTGTGATTCCTGGCTGGTCATTGCAATGATAACAATAAAAAATAAAAAAGGAAAAGGAAACAGAAGAAAAATGTTATGTAGATATAGTTGTCAGGATCCAGTTAGGAAATTTGATACTACTAAAGTCTTTCAGATAGAAGGGACTGCACTAGACATGATCATTTGTACTTTGGGTCACGAGCACCCAGGAGGGATGGAGGGTTCGAGCCCTGGCCCACCACCCTAGCAGAGCCTCAAGCCAGATGACCCCCTACTCTATGAGGGCTGCCATTTTCCACATCCAGACTTCCGTCTCATCAGAACTCCACCCAGCAGAAGAGCATATTACAGTTCGGCTCATCGGACCCACCCTGCAGCAGTCTTTATCAAGTCCGGCCCAGTTATGCTGATCCAGAGACTCACAGACATGGGGCAGAGCTGCTACCTGCTCTCCCTGTGCTCTGCCGCTCATGAGGCACCTGGGAGGGATGGCGGGTTCTAGCCCTGGCCCACCCCAGCAGAGCCTCACAACAAGCCAGATGACCCCTCTATTTCATGAGGCCGCCATTTTCCACATCTGGACTTCCCTCTCGTCAGAACTCCACCCAGCAAAGGAGCCTATACAGGCAAAAAAATGCACACGATGGCTTCCAAGTGTATGTAGTGCAACCCACAATGTGTAGGAGAAGGAAGGAGAGAGAGGGAGAAAGAAAAGAAATAAAGAACCTGCCATTTAGGCAGGCTATGGGAGGGGGAGGGAATTGGGGACATTGGTGGTGGGAAATGGGCACTGGTGGAGGGTGGGGTGCTGGAACACTATGTGACCGAAACCTCCAAACATGAACAACATTGTAATTGTATATCTCACAGTGGTATAATAAAATGTTAAAAAGAAAAAATATATCAAACTTCATAACATTAAATAATAGTACTACAAGTGTGTTACTTAGAGATATAAAGAAAATTCCAGAAAGAAAAAAAAAACCGGCTCACCACGGCCACAAGGGGCCGAATGGTTCATCAATAAATACTGGATTTAGAGGTGACTACAAGAGTATGCCACCCACACGGCAGAGCCTGGCAAGCCTCTTGTGTCGTATTTGATATTCCAAATACCAGTAACAATTATAGACCTCATTCCCATGACCTGATGGAATGGTCTGAGGCTCTTTATGTTCCTGGAGCAAGCAGATGCCCTTCGGCTCTACTAGCATGAGACAGGACATATAGAGATGTTACTGGTGCACACTCGAAAAAAATCGATGATGAACAGGAAGACAGTGATACAGTGATACAGTGAACGTCTTTCAGATGGAAGGGACTGCACTAGACGTGATCATTTGTACTGTGGGTCCCAGAGGAGGAAGAGACCACCAGAAATATGCAATTGTTGGCCTTTCTTCACTAGGGAATGTTTCTGTGTGTGTGTGTGTGTGTGTTTTTTTATTATATATATATGTGTATGTGTATATGAATGACCATATACCATGTCAGGATTGAACCATGGATGGCTGCATGGAAGATAAGTACCTTACTTCCTGTATTATCTTCCCTATGTATGATATTCTTAAGGGGTGTGAGAGTTCCTTAGATTCAGAGGTATATGTAAGCAATGACAATTCCATTTTACATACTCTATCGCTCCCACTGCTTTCTTTAGAAATACATACACATAAATATTTCACATGCTTCACCCACCCTTTAGTGCTGTTTCTTACTGACCATTAAGGCTAGTTGATAGTCTCTAAGGATTTTTATTGTTTGTCATATATTTGTATTTAAATTTCCAGTTTGGAAAAAATGTCTCAACTAATTCTCTGAAATTTTACATTACCTATACTCTGGTTCCAGACTGATAAGCTAAAGGACCTGTCAAGGACTGAATGACTAGGAGGTCAAATGGCCATATCAGAAATAGGAGAAGGATTTACTGTTCAGGAGATGAGCATCAAAGCATACCATGAAAACATAAAGAGATTTCCTATCCTTGCTTGATTTTTTTTTATACTTTTGGGGTATATACTTATAGGTCAGAAAATCGATACTTTTTGTTAGCACAGTCTATGAGCTGAAAGGAATTATAGGCTACCCAATTTATAAGAAAAGGAAATGGAAATAAAGGGTATGTGCAAAATTAATTGGCACAAACATATGAATATAGTTAAATCCAGTGTAAAAACCAAATTTCAGAAAACCTGTCCTTTCCTATAGCTTATTCCAAATAACCTTCTACTTTTTTTTGAAGACTAATTTTTTCCAAGATGAGATGCAAAGTCATTTCTAAGTATTCACATAAAAGGTTTTTAATATTCATCCTCAAACATTTATTTAGTTCCCATCGTGTTCAGGGCACTGCATTAGGTGGGTTTTCTAAAATACACTATATGAAGAAATAAAAGATAATTTCTGGCTTAAAAAGCCAAATTATGAAAATGTAATTTTTATTAGGCACTTGTAAGATAAAAGGCACTTGCTAGAGCACCACCTCTGCAAGTTTTACACCTCCGTAAAATTTTGGTTTGCTCAGTTGATAAGAGCATGATGCTAATGAGAGCAGGGTCAGGAGTTTAATGCTTGACAGCTCTGTATGAGGAATGTTAATTCTGACCAACATGTCTAAGATCCAGTAAGTTAGACTTGTGGTTTGGTTGTTAAAGGTGGTGGTGACCTGGTACCCATGGTATCTATGAGTGGGTACCAAAAGCAGGATTTTAACTGGTCTAGGGTGGGCTCCAGAATCTCCCCTCAACACCACCACAGCTGATGTGACCAGGCAGCATAGCCAATTGGTATATATGACAGGAATCGGGACAGACATCGAAGCAGTATGTGTTTGTGGAGAGCACCATGGTTTACCCATTTCTGCTGTTTGTTCCATGGGTAGTAAATTCAGGGAGCATGACACACTCCGAACCTCTCAACTCTTTCACTCTCCTCATCCAAGAGAGGTGTCTTAGCTGCCAAGGGAGTTGGGAGGAAATAAACTGAGATTCCTAGTGTCTTCCTTTGACATCCGGGACTACTGCCTTCAAGGTGTGTGCTGGTCAAGCTTGCACAGTGTCTCAACTCTGACTAGATGGATTTGTCTGCCTAATTAGGGTGCTCAGGAATAGGAAGACCATTTGTCGCAGATGTAAGCTCCATGTTCTAGGATAGACTTTATCAGGAATAAAGATGCTGTTGGAGCATGAGTTAAGTCTAGAGTCAGTTCATCAAAGCTGCCATTCTGGACAAGATTCAGGAAGCCGTGCATGCCTGCTTGCTAAGGTAAAATCAATCCAATAATTCCTGGGCAGTTGTGACTGCTCATAAAATAGAAATGTCTTAAAATACTTTTAGGTGACCTGGAAATTAAAGTTCAAAATCCTGGGAAATACTTACAACCATAAACTACACCCATAATATTAACCAGAAAAGTGTATGTCTGGACACGTGAAGGGTGGGGGAATGCTCCAAGCAATGCCTAGCCCGGTGACTCAACCTTTCAGATACTATCTACTATCACTATCCTCCCATTGATCATCTATTTGCTAGAGCAGGCACCAGTACATACTCTACAAAGTGGTAGAAGCCTCAAATGGGGTGGGAGGCAGCCCCCAGCAGGCCTGGGGACTGGGTGCCATTCAAGGAGTTCAGTCCAGCTGAACACCGGGGTCATACCTGGGGAGCCTTGGAGATGTGGAAGCTGTACTAAGCATATGCTCTGCCACTTGAGGAATTTTCTCAGTTGAATTTGACATTGTTGGCCCATTACTAATAGGGAGTAAATATTCTCTTCTTTCATCATATCTCAGACCCTCCATTCTGAGATGAATTGAGGGAAATTATGAAGAAATTTGCCAGCAGTTTTTGAAGGAAAGGAATGACTGGACCAGACAGATCTTCAGATGCCTGCATGAGAGTATGAGAGTCAGGGTGAGTTGTGAATGGCCTCTGAGCTCACTGTTAACCTCCTGAAATCATAGCGTCTGAAGTCCCATGGAGTTTCTTTCCTGAGGACAACCACAGCAATCTATTTATTGGTTTCGGTTGCTATGAAGTGGCCATCCTCAGAAGTGAGGCTGTTGCCCTTAGCTACACGTTTCTTTGTGGGCATAATCTTGTCTCACACAGAACTAAATCAGAGCTAGACAGGCACAAGCCCTGATGAAATATTTTGCTGGTGTTAGCCTCCTTTTTATTAAAAGGTTATGGCTAATTCAGCTCAGAAATAACTCACGCACATTTTCAAGCAAAGGAGAGGGCTGCCTTTCTTCAAAATTCACCTCTTCCCTCCGTGCCAATTCCTTATTTTGCTGTTTTGAGATGTGTTAGTGAAAACACCGTCCCCTGAATAATCTCTTTCCTGATCAGGCCCACCTCATGACATCGGGAGGCCAGCAGGAGATAATGTACAGAGTGCACTTAGTAGATAATCTGCAGTGCTATTAAAATCGTGGCTGCTCTTGTTTTTCTCATCCTTGAAGACCACAGGGGTTGGCTTCATTCTTCTAATCATGAGTATTTTTGTTAGATCTGTCTCTTCTCCTATTCCTCCCATGCCATTCTATCCCATTGGTTCCACACATTAGATATTTACATCTAAGCTAATTGTACAGCACATTTATTTCTCTTTTGAATTTCATTGTCTTCCTTCTGGCACCTTACCTCGATTCTCTCCTTTGTTGTTGAATTTCATCTTTCATTTTCAGAGTAATTTTCAACTTTTGATGTTTATTTTCAACAGAATATGCTCTTGATTTATGCAACTTCCATTATGCACCAATAAGATGCTGGAGGAGCGGGTGTCTTTGTATGTCTTCTACCTTGAATCCATTTGCAACCTTTTTGTCTCTTTTGCTTAAGCCAGTTCTACACACACCCATGTCTGCTGAATTTTGAAAAGGCTGTAAAATTAAAGCTATGTAATTATGAATATGATGAAAAAGGTTTTGACAACTTTTGGTGGCATTTAATTCAAGTTAAACTCCTCTCATTCAAAATAATAAGCATAATGTTACTTATTATGGAAATGAGGTGGTAAGGCAGATGTTTTTCATCCTGGTGCATTTACTGAGCCTTAATACATACAAAAGCTGAGCAGGAGGAGCCAGTGTTCAATCTAGGATTTTGAATAAAGTTTGAACAACAGGAAGGATGCTAATTAACCATTGGGTTAATTAGCTGCTCTGTCCAATGAGAGAGCTGATAACGATAAGGCTTTTGAAACTTAAATAAATTGGAATGACATTTGTGTAAAAGTTTCCCAGTCACATTAGCCATAACTCACATGCTTAAAAGTTCCATGGAATGGTGAGGAGCACAGATAAGGAACCTTCCTATTATTGCAGAGAGACTAGGCAGAGCTGCAACCCCAAGGTATAGAAACAGGCTGCTTAGGTTGGAGAGACAGCAATATATGGAGAATGACACTTGTCTTGCATGCAGCAGACCCCACTTTGGTCCCCCTGCACTGCATATGGTCTCCCTGAGCACTGCCACAAGTGATCCCTGAGCACAGAGACAGAAGCATTCTTGAGCACCTCTGGTGTGGACCCAAAACAAACAAACTGAAACAGGAAAAAAAGAGGCTGCTTGTCAGACTCTTTTAAGCACTGAAACTCTATCCATAAGGGCTGTGTGGATTTCTCCGGATGGGTGCGTGTTCATAAAATGTCAAATAAATGGAACTAAGATCCATCCTCATAATTAGCTGTGGGCTTCTCAAACTTGAAAGCCTGGCCACTGGTGCACACAGCACCTGGATATCTGGGAGCACACGTGCTTTTTGAGGCAGTCTGGGAGGTGCCTCAGGGTCAGCATATATCGCCAGCTCCAGATGCTGCTGATGGTGGTTTGAGGCCCACACTTGATTTACAGCTCCGGCTCCCAGTCCTGGCTTTATTTCACAGACATCTGGGAAGGTTTAAAGATAACCAAAGCCTCAATCTCACTTGTGGACATTTGGGTTTAATTTGTCTCAGGTATGGTGTGGGTACTGAAAAATCTTACAAGTTTTCTGAGTGATTAAAAAGAGCAAATCAAATTCTCAGGCACAAACTTTGAGACCAAGAATTCTGCTGAGTCCTAAGAGCATTTTTACAGGTTTGCGAGCTGGGCGACATACACATGCTAGAGGGGAGCACTACTGATGTATATATGTGTGCTCTAAAGAAGTCCCTCAAAGTAGTAGGTTCTGCTGTTCCCTAAACATCCTGATGTTAGTGTTATTAGTGTAATCTGTTTTGTTGTCTCAAATCCTATTTCCAAAGTCAGTACCAGGAACTGTTTTCTGGCTCTGGCTGTGGCTTCAGCAGTGCACAGAACCTGGGCTGCATTAGTCAGGCAGAAACCATGAGTGGAGGAGCCAAAGAGAAAAGTTCCTCCCTATATCTGGCCATTGAGACCCTTCCTGAACACCCAGCTCCCAGGGCAAGAAACAGAACCGAGACTTTTCAGAGTCTAGCATTTTCTGTCACTTAGCTTACCTTCCTGGGACAAAGTACAAGTTGAGCTCTTCTGTCACCACCTTGCCTCACTCAAAGATAGAAGTTTGTCAGAGTCATTTCTGCAGAAGTCCAGTTTTTGAGATGCCTTTGCAGACCATCGGAGTTTCTCTCAGGAGTTTTGTTCCTCTTGGTTTGGAGAAAGAAAGTGGATTTTCTTAAACTCAGCTCTCCTGTTAGAAGGCAAGAATCCACCAGTGTGGACTCTTTCCTGCAAACACTCGGCCATATAAGTTAGTCCATGATCACGATCTTCCCGTTGATCATCTATTTGCTAGAGCGGGCACCAGTAATATCTCCATAGGTCCTGTCTCATGCCAGTAGAGCCAGGGGCATCGGCTTGCTACAGGAACATAAAGAGCCTCAAACCATTATATTAGGTCATGGGAATGACCTAATATAATTGTTACTGGAATTTGGCATATCATATACAACACGAGAAGCTTGCCAGGCTTGCCGAGTGGGAGGCAAACTCATTTAAACACCTCCAAATAAAGCATTTATTGATGAACTGTGTGGCCACTTGCGGCAGAGCCGGGCTGTGATGGGCTGGTCTGCTGGGTGGAGTTCTGACGAGAGGGAAGTCCAAATGTGGAAAATGGCAGTGCCCGTGTAGTGGGGGGGTGGTCTGGCTTGTTGTGAGGCTCTGCCGAGGTGGTGGGCCAGGGCTAGAACCCACCATGCCTCCCGACTGCCTCATGAACGGCTGTGCACAGGGAGAGCGAGGAACAGCTCTGCCCCATGTCTGAGAGGCTCTGGACCAGCATACCTGGGCCGGATTGAGGAAAAAGCTGCTGCAGGGTGGGTGTCGATGATCCAGGCTGTGATGGGCTGGTCTGCTGGGTGGAGTACTGACGAGAGGGAAGTCCAAATGTGGAAAATGGCGGCGCCTGTGGAGTGAGGGGGGTGGTCTGGCTTGTTGTGAGGCTCTGCCGAGGTGGTGGGCCAGGGCTAGAACCCGCCATGCCTCCCGACTGCCTCATGAATGGCTGTGCACAGGGAGAGCAAGGAACAGCAAGTTAGTCCACTGTTATGCAAATGATCAGAACTTTATTAGGTTGTCATTGCACAGACACAAGCTTGGCAGTTTTTGCTAGTATATAACATAAGAGATCAATAATCCCAGCAGAGCAAGTGTTTTAGGAACTATTGCATATGTTTGCATAAAATTTATTTTTCAAGATTAGAAGCTATTCCTTTTTAAATTAATGTCTTTTGATTTTAGAAAATTGTATATTCTAATTCATTAACAGAGCTATTCAACATTCCTAATTCGTTTAACTTTTCATTGTGTGACACAAAGATGCTCGGTGAGAAGTACTATACTCTTGACAAAGAAAAGGTTTTGAAGACTGTTTTTGTAATGTCTTTCCAACTAGCACTTTAGGGAACAGTGTCAGAAATAATCATAGTGTAGAAAAGCCTTTATGTGAAGCTTCTGAGCTATGCTTCTCAAACTCAAAGGTGGTGGGAATGAATCATTTGGTGATCCTGTTCCAAATGATTCATGATACCAAGCAGTAAGTGCAGGTCGGGCCTGGAGACACTTTTTCTAAAAATACAGTGGTTGGGCTCTACGGGTACTCTGACCATAGTAAGGGTTTAGAACTTTGGTTTTCAACTGCCAGTCCAATGGACCTATGGTGGTCTGCTGGTGCAGAGTTTGAAAGGCCTGTCTCCTGCATTGTTCTACCTGTTGGTCCTGGGCCCATATATATTGTCAGATGCCAATATGCAGGTGTAAACAGGTGAAGAATGCTGGTTTAGAATACTCTCAGGATCATACTTTTCATACTCATCTCAAGGACTCACAAAAGCAAACGGTCTGGCATACATACAATAACAACAATACTTTTGTTTAAAGTGCTGATTTGTTCATTTGAATAATCTGAAAACATCAAAAGGTCAAAATTATTCACAGAACCATTATTAATGGATAGCTAATAGGGAAATGAAGTAATTTAAGGCAAAAGCAAAAGAGTAACACTAAATATCTCAGATGAGTACCAGGGCAAAAATGTTCCAAGCTGCTTGCATGCTTGAAGTAGCAATTTACATGTGTAATTAGGTGCAATCAACAGTTTTGAAATGTAATATATTTTCTGAGCCCATATTTACTTATGACAGATGCAAAAAAAATGTGTCCCCAAAAGATAAAGAACAGAGAAAGGAAAAATATTTGCATTTAACAATAGCAATTTTACATGCACATGCCTAAATTTGGAACAAATTTACTTGAAGTATTTTATCTTTATTTTGATTTAATCTTCATTTAAACCTGAAAAGAAGTTCACAATCAAATTTTGGAAGTGAGTAACAAGCATGGAAGAAAAATAACTCACCACTCAGCTATTCCAGTTCCTGCTGGAACTGACATGTAATTTTAATTTCTATACTGTAGAAGGAAAATCTGTCAAATTCAAAACTTCCTTGCACAAACACTATTGACTTTCTTCCTGCCTTTGGAAAGGGCTTCATTCTTTAAGGATACCAAATATCTTTTAGAATGATTTATATAAAGAAATTAATTAAGCTGGCACGTTCTTTGTAAATCAAGGTCTTCAGATTGAATGTTCATGACAGAATTTGTTATCTTACTATTTTCAGATTCTTTAAAAAAAAGTTTTTAGTTGAGCTATTTCATTTTACCAGGCAATGGCTGTGAGCATTCACTGTGTACTAAGGCACTCTGCTAAGCACTTTACACAGATAATTTCATTTTCCATTACAAAACACTGTAAGAATTGATTTATTACAATGTACTAGAGGAAATGGAGAGTAAGTAACTTCTTTAAAGGCACATTGCTGTATTTATTTTTTTTAAACAGTATACCGTTACTTAAAAGGTCACAATACCACTAAATAAGTGTAGTGAATCTCCAACTAAAGTCAGCTCATTTTATTTCTAACAAGGTGACGATTAAAAAAATGTGCGTGAGAGGGGCTGCTCTTGTTTTCACTTGGGTGGTGGTGAGGAAAGTGTGTACAATCCCACCATACATGTCAACATTGTTGTAAACATCTTCCCTCAGTTGTAATGCATTTTAAAAAATGAGCTTGAAATCTAGTTTTTTAAGAAAAAGGAGAATGAGCAACGGAGCCCTCCCCCCAAGGTTTTATTTCCAAAAGGCTGTTCACATTTGCATTCTTCAGATTGACTGCATTGATTAAAGTGGCAATTTATTTCTGACACACAGAGTCAGATAAAGATATTGCACTGAAGGATGTGTACTAGGCAACATCATTTACTGGGACAGTGTATCTTGATAATATAGAAAAGTTGACTGTAAGTTAATGCCAAGCCGTCATGAGATGAACAAATGCACTGCTTAGCTTCATTAGGCAGGCGTTATCTGTGATACATTAGCTGCTGGGGGCGGGGGAATCGCCCTCTGCTAAGAATTGCATGAATCGTTCATTTATATGCTGATCCGTTTGGAGGCATTATGGAACTCAAAGCCCAGAACAATGGCCTGTCTTTAATATTAAACACAGGTTCTTAATACCATGCTCTGTCTTTCCCTAGCAGCTACCAGGTCCTTCCCGACTGGAAGTTGCTGTACCACTTGCTGGTGAAGTTGACAGCGACTCCCCAGGACCCAGCGGTGTTTAACTGAGAGGTCCCCACCACCTGACTGTCAGTGATCCCCTATTCGAGAATCTTCGTCGACCCCTCGAGCTGTCAGTATTTACAGACCAGGTCCCCGCCTGACCCGGGAATCCCTACAGGAGCGTGCGGGCCACTTGCCGTGTCAGGGACGGGCTTCCTGCACGGGCGACCTCAGCGGCGCTCAGCGGGCGCCCACCCCGTGGGGGACCCCATCGCTCTCCGAGGCCACAGTCTTCTCCGTGCTTGCGTCTTCGCGGTGACCCCCGGTCGCCCACCTCCACGCGCGAGTCCAGCGCGCCGCGAGACTCGCGTGCTCGCCGGCACTCGGGGCCCCACCCCTGCCCGGCGGGAGCCGGCGAGCGCGCGGGAGGAGAGCGGAGGGCGCGTTAGTGCCCAGCATCTGCGGCGAGCTCGTCTATACCCGCAGCTTCCCGCTGCCTGGTGGCGGGGCTCGGCGCCGCCGGCCGCGCAGTTCCACCGGGAGCGGGCGAGAGTTCGGGGAGCCGCACCCGCACCCTCGGAGGGGCCGCGGGGTCTTGACCCCCGAGACACGCTCGGCCGCGGGCGGGAGGGGAGCAGGAGCGACCCGGACCCTCGCGCACCAGGTGGGGGTCGCCGGGGTTGCGGACTAGGGGCGGGCACCCCACCGCCCACTCTCCGCCGGCTCCTCTGCTTGCAGCCCGCGCTGCCACCGCCTGGCCCAGGTGGAGAAAAGCCCCTTGTCCGGGAGCGGGCAGGGGTGCGGGGTCGGCGCTGGGTCAGAGCGCCCGGCTGGCGGCTCGCGCGACCCTGCCACCCCCGTCCCTGCCAGCCGGGCCCGGCTCGCCGCGGCGTTCGAGCAGCTCCCTTGCAGTAACTTTGTTCGGAAGGTTGCCGCGGAGCGCGGGGGCAACCCCGAAAAGCCCCACGAGAGGCTGCCAAGCGCCGAAGCCCGCGAGGCCCGGTTGGAGCGCGGGTCCCCGAGCGGCCCCCGGGGCCGGGCGCGCTGCAGGCAGGAGGCGCCGCCGCCGCCTCCCGGACGCGCTGGGCTCGGCGGGGCCGCCGGGGCCGCCTGAAGGCCACCGCTCCAAGGACACGCAGCCGCCCGCTCCTCGCGCCGCGCACCAGACGCCGCCCGCGGCCGAGCCGAGCAGGCGGGCGCAGCTTGGGCGGGCGCGGGCGAAGGGGTGGCGGGAGGGCGGGCGGGCGCGCGGGGAGGCGGCCCCTCCTCGGCGAGCCATGCGTGCCGCGGGCCGCTGAGGAGCAGCCGAGCGCCGCTGCCCAGACTCCGCTCCGCTTTTGTCTTGCCCTCCAGTGAATGGGAAGATGGAGATGGATGTTGCGGGAGTTTCTCCGCGCCCGGAGCCCATCCCCGCTCCCAGGGGGCCGGCGGAGCCTGCCAGGCGCCGCCACCGCCGCCCCAGCCCCAGCCCCAGCCGCAGCCCCAGCCCCAGCCGCAGCCCCAGCCCCAGCCGCAGCCGGCTCAGGATGAACTGCCCGACCCGAGTGCAGGCGCTGAGGACAGCGACGATCCCGAGGCGAGACCCAACGGCGAGAAAGGAGAGAGCAAGGTAGGTTCACAGTGTTGGCGCTGTGACACCTTTGGAAGAGAACAAGGCGCTCCAGTAGCGGCTGTCACTTTAACCCCGTCCGCACCCCCCCCCTCCCCCCCTGCCCTCGTTCGCTCGGTGCCGGGGCTGGGGGCGGGGGCTGCGGGCAGGAGGCGTGGGATCGAAGCGAATCGATGGGCGGTAGTGACTTTCGGAACTGGAGAGCCGGGGCAGAAGTCTGTCCTGGTGCTCGTGTTAGGCGGTGTGTCGCCAGAAAAGTCTTCTGGCACGAGCGATGCCCAGGGGAGCACAGCTCCCCAGGACCTCACGGTCGAGCGACCTTTGCTTACCCGCACGGAACCAGGCGTTATTTGCAAGATCTGGGTCAAGGGAAGGAAGCCTTAAGTGTCCTGGAGCTGCCAAGTGGCTCCTGAGACTTCTCAGAGGGAGATGTTAACCTGCAGATGACGACAGTGGGAGCAAAGTTTGGCCCATTTGCAGAATGGGGAGCCCAGCGTATGCCAGCTCCTGGCTCCTCTTGCCTGGGCTCCCTCCAGCCTAGGAGGGCAGGGACCCAGAGTCTGACAGCAGATGAGCTCCGTAAATCTTTTGCAGCCCTGCTGTGTCATTGTAGACCAGGGGGTAGCCGCTCCTTACTGTGGAGAGAGGAGTTCTTCAGGTAATTGAATTCTAGTAAGAAATGCCTCACTTGCCATTCTCTGGTGCCCGTGTTTTTTCTGCGGAGAAAATTGTAAAACCGAGGAAATGGCATAGGAAATAATGACTTGGTAATGTTATTAAAGTGAATTTCTTATGACTTTGGCTTGGAGCACAGCTCTCTCTCTCCAGACACACTTGGAGTTCAGTTGTGTGGTAATGAGGGTGGTTCAGGTTTCAGCGTGTGAAGTGCACACGCGCTCGCACCCACACACACGCACACACGCGCGCACACACACAGCTGTTCATCGGCTTGGAAACTGGCTGCTAATGTTGGGAAAAAGTTGCTTCAACAAAATCAGGCTGTTGGAGCCAAAGCAAGGTCAGTCACTCTACTTTGTCGCTGTTGCTTATTTCAAAGAAGTGTACTTTGCGTTGGAAAAGAAGGTGGCCTTGGTGTCTGTTGGGGACATTCTGAAGGTGTTAGTGGATTGTATGAACCATATTGTGAATACACTGGTGTTGCTATGCTGTATTTTGGAGATAGACTCACTGAAAAAGTGGACATTTGCAAATCTTTAGCATTGTTTTGTGTTTTGAAACTGAGCTAAGAATTGAGGATGTTTATTTACCAAAATCAATATTGTAATTTAAATGGCAGTCTGCCACGGAAGTGGAATTTGAACACATGGTAGACTGAACAGGGCTGCCTTCAAATACATACAAGGTTTACATTGTGGATTAAAAAAACTGATGAATTTAAATATTTTAATATCCTCAGCTTTCCCATTGCCTTTGATTTCATGAATATTTAATTCTGCATGACTGTGTATTTACCATTTGAAATGACTATCTCTGCTCTGTTTTAGGAAATCACTATAACTGAGCATCATCTTATCTAATGAACTTTGAGGCTCCTTTGTAATATAGGTGTGGGGAGCCATTAGCACAGATAACCAGTGCTGCCTTTGCCAGACTGTTGGTTCATATGCCCAGGCAGGAGAAATTCCTGCCCTCAGCAGAAAATCAGAGCTTATGTCTTTCCCTTTGCTGAAACATGCAGACTGTCTAATGTTCCGCTGGTGGTGAGGGAATAGGAAGGCGAGGCACTCCAAACGACAGCAGGTGAAGCCAGGACTGAAAGCGGTTTGATTACATTTAGTTAATTAGCATGTTCCGATAATTGAGTATTCCACTGATGTGATTTACTTTATGTTTGTCTGCAATTTTTTGAGATGGAAACAAAATACTACTCCTCCCCCCACTCCAGGTGTTTGCCTTAAAAAAATTTGTGGCCTCCTTCTCTTCACCCAGAAATCAGCTCTGTTAACCCCTTGTTTCATGCCTTTTCCTACTGATTCTTCAAGGACATCGAGGGTGGTTGCTGTGTTCTAGATTTGAGTAACTCTTTTAAGTCTTCGGTGGGGACTGAGACAAGCTACACATTGATTTTTCTTAATATGTACTGTTATAATTAGTGTGGCGGCTTTGGGATATCTGACCAAATCATTCTACTGAAATATTGGAATTTGGGAAGACAAACTGGGATAAAGTGGAATGTGGTTTTAACAAGCTCTTTAAGGGAAGAGGAGGATATTATCACAACAAGGTTTAAAAACAGCAGTGTACAAATGTCACGTGTTGGACTCCTACTTTTTCTTCTCCTGAGAATAATAAAAAATTTGAATACTGTATTTTTATCGTAAATCTTGCCTTCAAGAAAAGGTACTCTATAGAGATTCTCTAACATACATACCCCTTCCT
The DNA here is from genome assembly GCA_021461705.1 of Cryptotis parvus. Classification (NCBI taxonomy): domain Eukaryota; kingdom Metazoa; phylum Chordata; class Mammalia; order Eulipotyphla; family Soricidae; genus Cryptotis; species Cryptotis parvus. Next base: position 112,629 of record JAJIBD010029025.1, read on the forward strand.
GCTCCACCGATAAAATGTCAGGGAATTGACAGCAGCTTTCAAGTTCTGGTTTGGTGTCATGGTTTACTTGTTGGTGTGTTTCTTTTTCATGACTTTTTCCCAGTGACTTTGTTTGGTGACACCTGGCATTAGTGCTTACTTCTGGTGTTATGCTCAGGGATCACTCCTGGCGGGTTTCGGGACCATTTAGTGTGCTGGGTTCAAACTCTTGTTGGCTATATGGAAGCCGAGTGCTCTACCAGCTGTGCTATCACTCTGGCCCTCAGTGACTTTCTGAAGATGGAATCAGATTTTAGTAACAAATCAACTTGCTTCCTGCGTTGTAGGTTCATAATGCCACCTCCTCAGAAAGTCTCTGAAAGGGCAAGACTGGAAAACTGGGTTAGTCAAGGTGTTTTCATTTCAGAAATTTGTGATGTGACCAGAACTTTTTGCTGATGGAATAATATTGTCTGATTCCACTCAAGCAACAAATTTTCTTTTTGACCTTTTGGGTCACACCCAATGATGCTCAGGGGTTACTTCTGGCTGGGCACTCAGGAATTATTACAGGCAGTACTACTGACCAATCAAACCCTGGTTGGTCATGTGCAAGGTAAATATCCTATTCGCTGTGATATCACTCCAGTACCCTGCAACAACTTTTCAAAGAAAAGGTAAAGAAGTTACTTGTGGTGTGTGCTCTGATTCCATCAACAGGATAGGTCACAAATGGACCATATTTCTTCTGCCCTTTGAGAGGCAGTTTTATAAGAAACCCTAAGAATAAAATCCATCTCCTCATCCTAAGACAAGCTGCTTACCTCATTGATGATCTCATGGGATATTTCCTTGTCCATTAGTTCAAGATTATCTTCCTCACATCTGAAAAGAGGTTCTGTACATTGGGCAAACTCTCTTTCTCTGGTTTTATGGGTGAAGATGAAACATCTTCATCTTTTGTTTTTGAGCAAAAGATCTTCACATTCCTCACCCTTCAACTGGTTTTGATTGTCTCAGTTTTCTATTGGCCTTTAATCCTTCCTCTTTGTGTCCTTTAAGGTGCCTCAAAAGTGCTTTGTTTATACAGAATAACTTAGCTCTGTGTGAACTTTCTCTGGAAAAACTTTAAAAAAAAGTTTCCATGTCTTACTCCATCTATGCTATCTTATTTCCCATGCAAATGTGTGAATTATGCCTCTGATAAAAAATGAATAATGTGACTCTTTTTTGCTTTATCTTATTTCCTCCCCTTTTCTTCCTCTCTTTCTCTCCCTCTCTCACATACACATGCTTACACCACTGACCATGCCGTTTTGTAATGAAGTGTATTTATGACCCAGATTGCGGTATTATGATCAAACCTTCTTTTTGTGTTCAGTTCTCATTAAAGCCTTGTTTGTGCAAAGTATATTATTCTCGTGACTTTGGATTCAGAGACTGTGCTATTAAAACTGGTGATAGCCTTCACTGATGAGCATGAATCAAGATTCTCTCCTCAACTGTGGGTTTTCAGTAGTGCTGCTCTGCTCCTACCCATTGGTCTTACAGTGGGTACTACATGGAATTTTGGGTCTAGCTGGTCAAGTCTCTTTCTAAAATCCTTTTATTTGGGGGAAGAGGAGCTGGGGATTGAACCCAGGGCCTCATACATGTGGAGACTCTATCACTGCATTATATCCTTGACCCGAATGCTTTTTATTTTGAAATACTTTTAGGCTCATAGAAAAGTTGCAAAAGTAAGACAGAAAGTTCTCACCTACCTTTTACCCAGCTTCCCCTAATATCCACATCCTACATGAGCATGTTGTAATGATCAGGGTGAAGAAATAAATGGAAAAGATTAGGTCTTATTTTGTCAGTTTTCTTGAATGATTTTGTGACATATTGATGTTCTACATTCCATCCTTCTAAGATTTCAAACTCATATCTGAAAGTCTTCTGCAGTAAGTAGTGAAGGGCAAAATTTAACTTATAAAGTACAAAGTTTGAGATCCCTGAAGACCTGTATCAGGCTTCAGTGAGCCCTGTGGGAGTTACATGTTGGGCAAAGCTCTTGAGTGCTGTTAACTTCTGGGTTGTGATAGACTTTATTATATCACCTTGAAAATCCCTCCAGGCAAGATAGGGTTTTCTAGTATGCCAAGGACAGCAAAATCTCAAGTGGCAAGAAGAGAAGAAGCAATTGATAAAATCGAGATGGTTCACTTAGATGCTTAATCCCTTGGGTTAGGCACGCATGCACACACATGCACACACACAACAGTATGAAGCAATACCAGACACAAAACAAAAATCAGGCACAAAAAATAATGGATACCCTTGGGTTTTTGCATTGTTTTAGGTCATGCTAATTTTCTACTCAGAAACAGATACTTTCCCACGCTGGGCAGGTTGTCATCATGACTAAGAATGATGATCTGCATGAATTGATTTCATTCCTATTTTTCATGAACCTCATCTTTTCATGACTGTCCTTTCTCTTGTAAAATGGAAATTATTTTAGTGCCGATCACTGATGGTTGTTTCATGGTTAGAGTAAAAAGAAACATACAAAGTTTTTGAATCTTATTTTTCCTTACGATGTTCAGAGTTCTAAAAAAGGCAGGTGAATTCACCTTTGGATTTTCACTTTCCCAGAGGCGTGCAGGACTAGAAGGGACACAGACACACTATTCCACAATCAAAGCAAGTTGATGCTGGTTGAGCCAACTTTGACCTGGGAGCCTTAAAATAATGTCAGGTCTTTTTCTGGTGTGAAGGAGGCTAAGGAAGTTATCCTGAGATGTCAATGAACTTCTCTCTACACAGAAAATACAAGGGGACCAGAATGGAAGACTCCTACAGCCTAGTCCAGGCCCCAGAGGTATACATAGGACAATAAGAACGGAAATGGATTTCATGCTTCTACGTACTACTTTCACATTCTTTCCAGAATACTAGATTGCAAACTTTAAGACAAAAATGGGACCAGGGAGATAGTTCTAAGAAGTGGAATTCAAGACTTACCTGCACTAGATCCTAAATTCTGTACCAAACACTGCATGTTCTCCCAGACCTCTTACTAGACAAGGACTTTAAAATGATTGAGCTAAAAAAATATCCCTTAATATTCCGTGGTTGCAAGCAACAGAAATAGGCTTTAATTTGGGTAAAAAGATATTTTACTGGATGGTTGTAGAGTTATAATAGAATCAAAGAAAAGATGATTAAGTCTATTTTGGGGGAACTACAAAAGGTGGAGTGCTTGGAAGGTCAGAGTAATAAAACGTGATGAAGAGTTGCTCAAGGACTCCTACAGGAAAAAAATAAATTCTAATCATTATCTGCCTCGTGTCACTCTGTCAAGAGCCAAAGTCCATGGATGCTTATTTAATCCCTCAGTTTAGATCAGTTATCTGTAACATGACCAGTTATTTGTCACCAGAGAAGTGTGGGCACCCTCAATGAAAGTTCTGGAAAATGATTTTTTGCTGGTAATACCATTTCTGAGTGGGAAAAATAGCAATTTGCTGTTGTTTAACCAAGAAGTGAAGATATTGGGGGGGGGGGGGAAGAACGGCTAATATAACATCTCTCCTTGGGCAAGAAAGAGAGGGATAAAGCTAGGGAAGGAGATGATGAAAGAAAACTAGGGGGAAGATGGTTTGGGTTTTACTTATTTATTATTTTTGCCTTTTTGCGTCACACACGTGGTGCTACTCTGGGGTTACTCCTGGCTCTGTACTCAGGAATTACTGCTGGTGGGCTCAGGGAATGCTATATGGAATGCCAGGGATTGAACCTGGGTGGGCTGCATATAAGATAAATGCCTTCCCCACTGTACTCTGTGCTCTGTATGATGTGCTCTGGCCCTAGAGGGAGAGCATGACTGAGCGAGATGAGGATACTTAGCTAAGAACCTGGAAGACATTTTAGCATTAATTTCTTGCCATTTCGAAAGAAACATTATTGCTTACCCAGGTACTGAAGAGATGTTCAGAAAATTTGGTCCTTCTTTAAAGCCATGTGAGACTCCTAGAATTCAGAAACAGGACTTCAGTGCCTTTTAAGTATGGGACCTTTGCTCCTGCCCCTCATTTTTTGTGCAGCTTCAGGATAATAAACATATTCAAAGGCAAAGCTAAGACTTATATCCTGATGACATGAGTTATCTCAAATATCTCCCTCTCCCTCACCCCTTATAGGGAGTCCTCACCCTCATTATTTTTGTGTGACAGTCACAGAAGCATTTGGTATGTGATTCAGAAATTCAGATTCCTCAATAAAATGTAATAAATGGTGCCTGATGGTGCCTGGCCTATTGAGCAGGTCATCTGAGAAAGATTTTTTGGGCCTGGATATCTTATAATGTAGACCATTCTTTAACATGATCTCCTCTAGTTCCAGTCTAAGTTATCCAGAAGAAAGACAATATAGGATGATCCCATTATCTGTGGTATACGGAATAACCAGGTGAGGGAATGCAGTGTATTAAAGAGGACTGCTTACTCGCCCTTTAACCCAAGAATATAGGAAGGAGAAGGACAGAGAGGGAAAGAAATCGAGTAGGATCCAAAGTAGGAAGTAATGGGGGCAGGAGTCAAGGGATACATTTGTGGCAAAGGGTGCATTTGTGGTGTAGAGGATGGGAACAGTCACAAACCACAGCATCAACAACATTGAAAGCAGGAGATCCAAACTACAACAACCAAATGTACAGTTGTCACAAGGGCCAGCTGTGGGGAGGACTGGGGTGGGGCTTGGGGACACTGGTGGAGGGAAATTAATCCTGGTGGGACTGGTGCTGGAGCATGCTGTGTCTAAAGCTCAGCTCGAATAGTTGAGCTTTAGCAGTAAATCATGCTGCCTTCCTTAAGAAAATAGAAATATCCCAGGGAACTCAGGTCCTCTGGAATATAATAACGATTTTTAGGACCAAGCAGGGTGGGGCTGGTTCTAAATTAAAGCAAGTTGTTTTCCTTCCCAGGTGCTAAGGCTATTTCTTTGGCTTTGCATTTAGAAGTCAAGATTTTTGTTGTTGTTGGACATTCCATCCATCTACAAGATGGATGTTCCATCTTGTAGTGGAATTCTTATGTAAAGGGGCACTGTGGACAGTGTTTCTCATTTTGTGATGGTGAATATAGGCCAAGCCTTACTCATGGCATCTTACCAGGTACCCAGTGGGCATTCAACAAATAGTGACAACATATGTTCTATTTGGTATGTTTCTTGGAGGGGCACATCTGGTTATGCTCAGTAGTTATTTCTGGCTGTTCACCCAAGAATCATTCCTGGGGTACTCAGGGGACCATATGGAATGTTGGTATAGAAACCAGGTTGGCTACGTGCAAGGCAAATGCACTACACACTGTACCAACTTCTGGCCCAGGAATTCTGCTTCAACTTATTTAGTCATCATGCAGTAGGTGCTTCTTTGACACTGGGATCAAGAGCTGAAAAAGAGGAACCTACAAATGAATGGAAGAAGCAGGTTGCTGGAGTGTTCTCAGGTGGTGCGATCAACCCTGGAGCTGAGACTCTGAGGTCTGTTGGACAAGAGAATGGCTGTGCTCTGATTGCTCGAGGCCCCCTGGAAAGGAGCCATTTCACTGGAGTCCCTGAGGAGCAGGAGAGGCAGTGAAAGGACTTTCCAGATGGAGGGAAAGTGAAAGACTTAGAAGCTCTACATAGGAATGAGTGGAGGTGTACTTGTCATGAAGGCGGCATGATCGCAGGACAGGAAGTTTAGACTCTATTTCATAAACAGCACTTTGAGAGAGGAGCTTTGGGTGTGTGGAAGCATCCTACCTAGGATGGGTTAACAGATGGGGGATTTCATGGATTACAACATTTCAAAGGAATTGGGAAGACAGAAATAGAATTATCTCCTACTTATTGTCTAACTAGAGAGAACAGTGCTTTATTTCATGAATAAAAGACATTTACACACACCAAAGAGTCACTTGATCACTTGATCACTTGAATCCCGTTATTCATCTATTTGCTCAAGCAGGCGCCAGTAACATTTCAATTGGACCCTATCACGTGCCAATGTAGCCCAATGGCATCTGGTTGATTCAGGAATATGAAGAACCTCAAACCGTTCCTTTAGGGTCTTGACAAGGAAGTCTGACCATCTTGTGCGTGGGCGGCCACGTGATCTTTTGATATCCCGTGGGATCCAGTCAGTAATGGCTCTAGTCAGCGGTTGTCTCCAAATCGCATTACATGTCCAGCCCATCTGATTTTCGATGCCTTGGCAAACAAGACAGCATCCCTGATTCTGGAATAGCGAAGGAGGTCAGAACTCGGATTCCTTCTCTCACTTGAGTGAGGAGTGATATTCCAATCATAGCTCTTTCGATTCCTCTCTGGGAGACCCGAATAGCATTCTCATCCTGCTTTCCTAGGGCCCAGGTCTCTGAGGTGTATGTTAATGCAGGGAGAACGGTGGAGTCAAAGAGATGTTCCCAGAGCCGGAGGTTCTTTGTCCTATTAGCTATTTCTTCGATGCCTTTGAAGGCATTCCATGCCGCTCTCTTCCTCCTGCGCAGCTCAGGTTTTAGGTTGTTCATCATGTTGACTTCTCGACCTAGGTACACATAACTGCTGCATTCAGAGATGTTTGTTTCATTGAGAGTAAATGGGGCCTCTGGAACTAGCTCATTTCTCATGAACATAGTTTTCTTTAGATTCAGCTGTAGACCTATCTTTCCACATTCTCGGTCGAAGTCAGCCAGCACTTGTGCCGCTTGGCTAATGTTTGGTGTTATTAGAACAATGTCATCAGCGAAGCGGAGGTGGTGTAGTTGCCAACCATCTATATTCACTCCCATTCCTTCCCATTCTAATTGTCGCATGATGTTCTCGAGGGTGGCGCTGAAGAGTTTTGGTGAAATGGTATCACCCTGTCGAACCCCTCTTTTGACATCAATGATCACTTCTTTGTAGAATGGTGAGATCCTGGTGGTGAATCTGTAATACAGCTCACGAAGGATCTTGATGTATTGGGTTTGAACACCCTGTTTGGCTAGGGCTTCGATGATTGCTTCAGTCTCCACAGAATCAAAGGCTTTCTGTAAATCAATGAACCTGAGACAGAGCGGCATCTTGTACTCCCTACAAACCTCAATGAGCTTGGTTACCGTGTGGATATGGTTGATTGTGCTGAATCCTTTCCGGAAGCCTGATTGCTCGCATGGTTGTCCTTCATCTAGTATTCTGCTAATCCTGTTCAGGATGACTCGTGTAAACAGCTTGTAGATGACGGACAAAAGGCAGATGGGGCGATAGTTGCCGATATCGTGAATGTCTTCCTTCTTGAACAGTAGAACTGTCCTGCTGGTTTTCCATTGGGAGGGCACCTTGCATTCGGACAGGTAGCGTGTGAAGAGCCGAGCTAGTGTATTGATGAGTACCGACGGCAGATTCTTCAGGTGTTCGGGTCTGACTTTGTCTGGGCCTGGTGCTGTTCCCTTCTTTACCGACAAGATGGCATGTCGGATTTCAGAAGGGAGAACGTTGGGAATGACATATCCATCCTGTGGAATTTGGTATGTGGGCAGGTGGATGTGGCTATCAAAGAGATTTGAGTAGAAGTCATGGATAATCTTCTCCATTGCCTTTCTGGAAGATGTGATAGATCCATCAGGGCGTCGGAGGGCAGTCATCTTGGTCTTATAGTTGGCAAAGGACAGGCGGGCAGTGCGAATGATTTTCCCAGGCTTCTGCTGCATCTTCCAGTATTTCTGCTCTTCTGTCTTTGAGGTCTTCTTTTATCGCTTCTCTGCACTGTTTAGCAATCTTGGATGTTAGCATTTGGTCTCCTGAGGCTCGTGCCTTGCCACGTTGGCGAATGAGCTCGAGAGTTTCTGAAGACAGGCGTCCTTTTGTGTCTTTCTCTCTCTCAGCATTCTTTGCACAATCATGGAGGTGCTGAACCAGTCGGTTGTATTCTTCATCGATGTTGTCAATGATGGTATCTTCCCATGTTGCTGCAATGGTGCCAAAGAGTTCCCAGTTGGTGGTCATTCTGGGAGTTCTCTTCTTAAACTTTGCAACCTTTTCTCCGCATTGCGGGAAGTAGAATTTTGCACGAAGGAGACGGTGGTCTGATCCTGTTTGGAATTTGGGGACGCGTCAGACAAAACCGTCGATTGAAGATGATGTGGTCTATTTCATTGTGGAACTGTCCGCCAGGAGATTCCCATGCCCAACGTTTCACTTCAGCTTTCTGGAACTGTGAGTTCCCATGAATGGTCTTGGTGGATATGATGAACTCAGATAGTCTCTCACCCTGTTCGTTCCATTCTAGGCCATGGGTCCCGATGTGGAGTTCTTCAGCCGATCTTCTTGGTCCTATCTTGGCATTAAAATCACTGACTATGATCTTGTAGAAGGTGTGATCTTTTTTATAGAACTCCTCCAATTCCATGTAGAATTTCTCAATTTCATCTTCTTTGTATGTGGATGTTGGTGCGTAGACAATGAAGATAGAAATTGCTGGCAGTGGGCCACATCTCTTCAAGTGTAATCGTTCTATTCGGTTTGTAAGGCATTCAAATGAATCAATGTTTATGGCCATGTTCGTGTTGACAAGGACACCAACGCCACCGATGCCTCTTTTGTCGCATGTTCCAAGGAACAATTCTTCTCCGGTGTCAAATTCAGCATGATGCAACTGACGCCTCCTCGTCTCAGTCAGACCAATGATGTTGTACTTGATCTTTTTGCTTGCAGCATCAGATCCTCAATATATGCTTCCAATGCCAGTGTACGTGCATTGAAAGTACAGACAGTCATTTTAGTCCTTCTTCGTTTTGGCAGCCTAGGATGGCCATGAAATTTTATCTGGCACTGCTTGTTTGCCTTTCTTACTGCTGCCGTATTAAGGGCTCTTTCGCGGTCAGGAAAATAAACATTTCTGTTACTGGATTTGGCATATTGAACACGCATCGGACAGCTTGCCAGGCTCTGCCATGCAGGTGCTATATTTTCATTAATTTGTGGGACTCTCTCAGAGGGGTGGGTTGAATATTTACGGTAATTTGGAGGTAAATCGCGCTGCCGGCGCAAGCAGCTGCGCTCAAAGGGGAAAGCTGGTTTCTGCTCTGCCGGGTGTACCTGTGTCCACACCAGGTAAAATTGAACAAAACAGTCTTGTCAAAGAAATGGATCTCCTCATTACTTCAATTCTGCTAAAGCTGTGCCTATTTGAGAGAGAGAGAGAGAGAGAGAGAGAGAGAGAGAGAGACAGCAAAAATGCTTGTGCACAATCGCAGGTCTGATCCATTGGTGTGCTAACAGTTCCTAAGCTCCAATTGGCCCTTTCCCTAGTAGCTAATGATATTGATTACACCAAAGAGTACAGAGGAAAAAAGACATAGAATGTTTTGCTCTCAGAATTGGGAGCTATTTCAGAGACAGCATAGTAGTTGACTTCGCCTTCCACTGCACACTGTAGACTTCACTTCTGTCTCTGTATCCTTCCGCGCCCACCATTGCATGGCTTCCTTCTGGGCCTCTTCCACTACTTTGTGCGTTGGAGCTTAGGAACTGTTAGCACACCATGCATCAGACCTGTGATTGTGCACACATTTTTGCTGAGGTTCTCTCTCTCTCTCTCTCTCTCTCTCTCTCTCTCTCTCTCTTAAATAGGCACAGCTTTAGCAGAATTGAAGTAATGAGGAGATCCATTTCTTTGACAAGACTGTTTTGTTCATTTCTGAATACTTTTTTTTAAAGAAAAATAATTTTTTAAGAAGGGAATTATGATCTGTAAATGTGGACAGTATCATATAGATCTCTGCTACTGACACATAGTCTTTATAATTGAGTCCATTTGATACACTGGTTAGAGGGAAGTGTACTTAACATGCACTGGAAGTAGCACAATAAAACAAGACTGTGGGACAAATGGGGAAATACAGGTCATGAATGGGTCTCCTTTTTGGGCTTTGTGCCTGCAGTGACCAAAGGTACAAGTCATATCCCATTCACAGAATCACAAGGTTGGTCCTGTCCATTCTTCCATTTTCCTCACCTTCAACCACCTTTCAGACCAGCCCCCTTTTATTTTCTATTTTTTTAGCTTAGACTTTTCTTGGCATATAATATGCAAGTGCTAAAATAATCAATCTATTAAAAGTGTACAATTCTGCGAGCTTTGACACATGCCCATACCTATGTAACCACCACCGTCAGTGGGATGTAGGAATGTTTCCATCACTTGTGAAGATTTCCTCTGTGTCTGGCTGCAGATTCTTCCCTTTACCCTACCCCAGCCTGTGATCAAATGTTAGATAAATGGAGCCAAATAGTATGTAGCTTTTCTTGTCTAACTTTATCTGCTTAACAAAATGTATTTGCTAGTCATAATTTTGATGTATCAGTTGTATATAGTTCTTGTGTTTTTCTTTCTTTTTTGTGATACGGTGGATCAAATTCAGGGTTTCACACATGCCAGGCTCATGATACCATGCTACCCATTAGTCAGCTCACTAGCTCTGAGTAGCTCTTTTTAATTTTCCTGTGGTGTAATATTTTGCTGTAGAGATATACTACACTTTATCCATCTCCTTATTGATGGACATTTACACACACACACTCTTGACTTTTTATGAACAATGCTTTGTAAACTTATCTGGATATACATCACTTGGGTGAATTCCTAGCAACAGAAGTTTTGGATCATAAGCCTTTCTGAAGGCCTGACAATCTGTTGGGAGCACAGGTTCTATCATTTGTTTCTCCACCCTCAATGCCCAAGACTTTCAGTTGCTCCCCTTCATCACCAGCAGTTCCCATTGTTTGTAGTAGGTGTGTATTGATTGACATCTCATGGAGCTGTAATTGGCCCTTTCCTAATAGCTAATGATATTGATTACTTTTTCATGTTTCTATTTGCCATTTATATGTTTCTTTGTTAAAAAAGTTGCTTCAAGTTGTGGGCTTGTTTTAAAAAGTTGGACTGTTTGTATTCTGATTGTTGATTTTTTTACATAGGTTTAAAATCCAGCTAATATTTACTGGACATTTATCATGTGCCTGTCATAGTACAAGGTAGATTCAAGTTGGGTAATCTCATTTCATGCTCCACAGTAATCCTGCAAAATAACTATCATTAGCCTCGAGGTCACATACCTAGTATATGGTCGAGGAAGGATTTAAATTTAAGTCTGCTGGACTGTTCCTCTTTCCACTTCATCAGGTGTGACACAGGCCTGCTTTGCACTACTGACAGGTGCAAAAGCCCAGACCTGAACTGCTTGCACTGCACTGGGTGCTTTAAAGCAGCCCTCGGGTGAAACAACACAACTGGCCTTAAGATGCAAATTAGGACACTGAGCTTCAGGCTAGAGGGCTCCGGTCTTGTTTCAGTTCTGAAAAGTCCTGTCTGATCTCCAAAGTAGAAAAGTCAGAATTCCCTAGAGTGGAAGGTTTGGGGCCTTCAGCTGCATTTCTGTTCCAAGGATGTCCATCACTGTTGGAATATTGTTGCATTCTGCTTACCTGAGGCCCAGATGACATCTTTCCTTGGGAATGAATCAACTCTCATAACCTAGTTTTGTTTTTTTCAGGATGCGAAAGAACCCTGAAAACCCATTGGACATAAAAGCACTTTGTCTGATCTGGATTCTTTTAGCTGTACCGATTATGGCTGTGACCCTCCTTGGCAAACCTGAGTGTCCTAATGGTTGAATTATTGGGAGGGTGACAAACTTCCCCTATCTCACGAAACCCTAGATTCTTGGTACAACCGAAAAACAAGATAAGTGAACCATCTGGTCCATTGGAGCCTCTCAGAATGTGAGAGCTGTCACTGGAGAAAGTGCTTTGGGGCATATTCAATTCATGAATCTGAAAATGACTCATTGAATTTCAGAACTAATGAGGCCCTGTGAATGATTGATTCCAGGTTCACCAAATTGAGTTAACAAATAGTTCAAAGCAAAGCTGTGGATTTGAATGGGATGAATAGCATTGCCTTTTTTGAAACAGCGGCCAAAGACCTTTCCAAGGCAGTTCCTCAAGGCTGCTAACTGTGAAGCCTTTTAGAAATCTAACTGCGAAATTCTGTGGGCTGGAGAAAAGGTACTTGGTGTGCTTTCATGGGTAGGAGAGAATTCACCTCAATAACTTTATTTAGTGTCTTTGTTGTTGTTGGTTCGGTTTTTGTTTTGGTGTTGTACTGGTGGTGTTCAGGAGACCACATAGGGATAGGGATCAAACCTAGGTCTCCTGCATGTGCCTGCAAATCATTTGCTCAGCCTTCTAAGCTCTCTCTCAGTGCCTCCACTGTCTTCTTTAGACTGCATGGTTGGTTAACTTTGTGTTTCGAAGAATCAGGCCTGTCAGAGACTATCCATGGGATCTTCAAAGTAGTTTGTGGCACTTGAGTCACATGTGATTTTGAGTTGTCTTTGTCCCTTATAACTGAGTACCCAAAGGGGCCGGAGCCATAGCCCAGCGGGGTAAGGCGTTTGCCTTGCATGCGGCTGGCCTGTGCCGGCCTGGGTTCCATCCTCGGCATCCCATATGGTCTCCCGAGCACCGCCAGGTGTGATTCCTGAGTGCAGAGTCAGGAGTAACCCCTGAGCATCGCCGGGTGTGACCCAAAAAAGCAAAATAAATAAATAAATAAATACATAAATAAATAAAATAAACTGAGTACCCAGAAACATCTCATTTTCTATAAGTTACAGGGTTGTCAACTGTGAGTAGACTGTAGTATATTTTTAAAGGTCTAAATGAGAAACTCCAATCAGAATATTGCAGGCAAAGTTCTTAGAAACTCTGAGTGTTTTTGTGTGTGTGTGTGTGTGTGTGTGTGTGTGTGTGTATGTGTTTGTGTGTGTAAGTATGTCTGGTTTTGTGGATACATATAATTTCTGTGACCGTATTCAAGAAATTGAGCACAAGGCTTATTGTAGTGGAGGGTGCTGGGTCCAAGGGCCTGTGGGTAAATGTGGAAGAGAGACTCCTGTCTGTGGAGCTGTCCTGGAAGGTAGCATGGGATGCAGAGCTGGGAGGCCCATGGGACTCATTGGGCTGCAGTGTTGCCCAGGCATCACTCCTGCCCCTCAGTCCTGATTGCTCTTTGGGTGTAATAACAGTGCTCTCCCCATTTAAAAAAAGTTTTTGGATTTTAATGAATTGCTCAGAATGAGCTCAGACCACTTTCTTCATCTGGAATGCTTTGCTTTTCTTCCTCTTCTTTTCCCTGCAGCCCAGTAGATTCCTACTCAGTCTTAAAATTTCAGTTCAACACCTCTAGGAAACATTTCCTTATTTGAACCTTTCTTGGCCTATGCCATAAGTCACATCCCTGTTTATGTGATTTCAGACATTCTTAATTGTGTAATTAGCTCTTTAATGGAAGCTATGAGAATGGGGACCAAGGTTATCTTCTCAGCAGCTCCCTCCACCTTTACTAGCGCATTTCTTGTGTCACGCATCCAAATATAGCTCTGATAAGTTAGGGTGGATGTAAATATTCACTTTGGCAGTCTTTTCCTCTTTACTTTCTGACTAAGGCTGGTCCATGCCCTTTTGTAGCCTACTTTCTAATAAGAAAGGCCTATACTAAACAAGAAAATATGACAGATTTAGAAAACCCATCTAAATAAATAATCTTACTCCAGTGTTCCCCTGACAATCTGACTGCTGTAGTATATTTAGAGCCTTCGTCTAAACATATTTATGTAAACGCATCCATCAGTTCAGGCATAAAGAAGGAACCATGAGCTAGTCTGTTTTCTAAGACTGTCGCCAATCTTAATGTCTTAGCACTTGGTCTCCTCTACTTTCTCTACTAAGTTTAAGTTTTCACCATCTTGGCTTTTGGTGGTCAGGAACACATGTCCCACTTATTCCCCTTCCTGTGTTCATGGCAGAATTTGCTTTTGTCTGACAATTTTCAGTGTGGGTTGTGGAGGCAGACGTTCATTAGCAGCCAAGTGGAAATGGTCAACGAGATGTAATTGGGGAGGTCTCTTTGCCCTTCCTATACTCAGTGGTTTCTTGACTCTGCGTTCCTATTTTCCTAGGCCAGATACTCACTCTTCATCACTAACTTCATCCATTTCAGACCTGGACGGTCTCCATTGTGGTAGTACAGACACATGTGGCTGTCTAAAACTCAAATGTAATTAAAATGGAATGCATTTTAAAATATTGTTCTTTATTTTCCCTTGTCACATTTGAAATGTGATTTGAAATGACAGCAACCATGCATCAAATGATTTCTATCTTTAGAAGGTTGATCAGGGCAAATTAGAACATTTCTATCACTGGCCCAGGATTTCTCTAAGGGGCTGGAGAGAAAGAGATAAGGTGTCTGCTTCAATCTCTAGTCCCTTGAGTACTACTGAGAGTGTTTCTTGAGCATCATCCAGTGTGACTCCAAAAGAAAGCAAAGCGAACATCTCTTAGATAGTTATAATATAGTCTCTAACTTATCTCTCCTGACCTGTCCCTGTCATTATTTCCTGAGTTTTCTGTGAGGTGCTCTGAAGCCACTCCCCTTGTCAAGGATGGAGATTCTATAATATCCCCTGGATTTGCTTTAGGTTCTTGGTGAAATACTTGTTGAAGTTGTTTTTGAGCTATTTTTATAGTGCATTAAGGATGCTTGGAGTAAGCTCATTCAAAAATTTCAGTAAGTGGGGTTGCTGTTTTTATGTAGGAGGTTCAAATCATCTTGGTATTTGCCTTTGGCCTTTATAGAAAAGTCTCTAGGAAAGTGGTTCCCAGAGATGAATTTCCTAATATCCAAGTTCAAAATCTTTATTAGTGGGTAGTTGAACCACTGGCTAAAGTATCCTTGACACCTCTTTGCCATTTACTAATGATTGTCTTGCACCCTATGGGGGATTACTCTGATGGTACTTATCTGAGTATACAGGCAGTGAAATCTTGCTGAGAGAGTCTAAATCTAACACCATCTCAGAGATCTTTGCTTGCCACGACAATGCAGAATATAATTTTCAAGTAAAATAATAAAGACTTCAAGTTACAAAGCTAGACCCCTACAGTATCCTGTTTTTTTTTCCTTATATGCTACATAATAAAATTCCAAGTGCCTCTGATATCAAGTGTGGATAAATAAGAGAGAGGGAGGATATGAAATATAAGATGATAACAAAAACTTCTTTCTCCCTTATGTATTTCCTTTTTATTCACGTCTGTGAAAGTGATCTTTTTTAGAATTGAAGGGAGAACTGGGGTTTAGTCCTAAAAGATTCTAATGTGCGACTCACCGAGTCTTTGTCTAGCACATTACATGACTGTCAGCAGGAACAGAGATGGGAAAAGGGCCCCAGGGTGGATTTGGTGAATTTCCTCCCTGTTAGCTAGGATGAAAATTTGAATGACACCTTGAAGTGATTTAGAACTCTTTTATTTACACATCCAGTTAGCTGGCAGGCCCCTGGGCATCACATTCTGAATGTAGCAGTGCATGGAAAGCTGTGAGAGTTCTCCGCCGCTTCTTAGCTGAGGCAGAGGGTCTGTGCCAGAGAGTGAGAAGGCAGCTAATAGAAATAGTAATCAAGAAAGGAAAAGGCATATGGCAAAGCCAATGAAAACGACACCTTCTGGGTATTTTTATGTACTGTTTGAAAGGTACTAAAAACACAGAAGTGCCAAAATATAATATATTTGCCAAAAGTTAGAGATGTAGCCAAGACAACCACAATTTCCTATTAGTCACTTCCTCTTTATTTATGTTTGCACTAAAGATGTGAGACCAGAGCTTAGTCCAGAGACTAGTGTTTCAAAGCGCATTCACTTTACCACTGGGGGTTGATAGGGAGAAGGTGAAGCAAGGTTGTCTGTGATGTGGCTTTAAGCAACTTGAAACCTAGAAAGATGCATTTTCAAGGAGCAAGAATGAATGAAGGCAATGACTGGAGCATTTTTCATCTTTGGATGCCTCCATTAGCATTCACTGTTAGAGCAGAAGTGGAAGGGCAGAGGAGTCCTTTAGTTAAAAGAAGAGCTCTTCTTTCACAATAAGCTTTAGCTTATTTACAATAAGCCTTTGTAAATCAACCCATTAGAGGGAGAGTAGTCAGATAGATAGTGGGAAGGCTTAAGAAGACCCCTTAAGTGGGGGAGCAAGGGTCCCTAGCCTCTGCTTCGACCCCTCACCTGGGCAGCAGGTAAAGAGAGCAGCAGTTCTCACCCATAGCACTTGGTCAGAGAAAAGATCTAATGGCACCAAGCGTCGCAAACACCAGCAAGGAGAGGCAAATCACAGAGTGTCTGTGACAGACCATGAGGTAATCGAGGAACAGGACCAAGAAGAAACCAGCCTGGACCAAGGATGGTGTACATGAAAACCAGCAAGGAATAAGTGTAAGCCTGGTTAGGACATAGGACATCAGGAGTTCCACAAATGTCTTCTTATAACTGTTAAGCAAGAGCTTCATAAACATCTGGGGGTTTGTTTGCTAATTTGACATCCAGTCCTCAAGGATTCACTCTCAGAGGCTGGCCAGATGCCTCCATTGTGTCTTCACTTGTTGTAAGATATAGACACATTTCCTGTACTTGGCAGAAGCAAAGGTGATAGATGCGAATCCTGCCTGCTCAGGGTCACATCCTAAATGGTGGACAGTCATTTACCCATTTTTCCTTTCTCTTCAGCTTTCAAGCCGTGTTGGAATTCAAAGCAACCTTCTCATTTGTGGCACAGTCCCTGAATTCCTTAGGGGTTCGGTAGGTCTGTGGCAGTGTCAACATGTCAGCTGCTGTTTTGCTGGTGTGTGTTCCTCGAGTGAAGGAAGAAGATGGAAAGAAAAAGCTCATTAAGGGGAAAAAGCAACACCAAGGACCTGCCATTTTTGCTGCTGTGATGTCTCAAAATGTTTTTCAAGTCTTTATTTTGATGCTTTATTTTAATTGTGGCCTAAAGATTTGAATCTCTGAGTTTATCAGATGCAGAGAGAAAGAGAGCTGTTAAGGAGTACCATGAGCTTGGCTCCATTATTTATTCTTGTCATTTCCATTTTCTTTTGGGGTCAGTTGTCTTTCCAGCAAGACAAGGGTTAATTTCACGCTGGTTTAATTTCTGAGTCTCATCATCAGGCCTGGACTAAGTATCTGTGCCAACTAGGGAAAGTGGAATTCTACAAATGTGATGTCACAGCTGAGGCCCCTGCACCCTCTAAGAAAGCATCTGTATTTCTGCTGATGAGTCACCAGAAAATGAGTATGGTAATTGAGTTGGGGATTTAAAAGATCACAAGGAAAACAACCACATTTGGCTGGGTCCTTTAAAATTTTGTTAACGGGTAATATAATAAGTAAAGCCATAATCTGTTACAGTGGGCTCGAGCAAGTGCAAGGTTGCTTAGTTTTGGGGGCTGATGGGTTCTAAGAGGCTGTCCGTCATTGCTGTTTCAATAAGGCAGGGTTTGAAAACATGAGCTTGGAGCGCACATCTCTCAGCGGAAGGCTGCGATGCCTTCTACATGTTGATTAGACTCGGGAAGCAATCTGAGTTCTCCAGCTAAAGAAAGATGACAATCAGAGCAACCAGCACAGAGGAATTTGCTGAGGAAACGACTGGTCTCCTTTGCAGCATGGCATTGATAAGAAACTGTCATAGGACAAGTAGTCACTTCATCTCGCAGTGGAATAAAGTCTACTTCAATTTTATGGTCCGCACATTCAATGAAATAACTACCTGTGCCAAGTTTTGTCTAGTGCAGAGGGAGCCAGGCATAGTAATCTTGATAGAGGTGTTGCTGTCCTCCTGCTTGACCAGCCTTTAAATACCTGGGGCTGGACGGGTAGCACTGGTTAGGTGGGTCTGCCTGAAGCACCTGCACAGCATGGATGCTTAAGGTCCCATCTGGGCGGCAGCCTCTGGCCAAGAGCACTGGAGGCCCAGGTGATCTGTGTGACCTGGTTACTGGAAGCTACAGCCTGGCTTTTGCAGAGTCAGAGCCTTGGATTAGGAGGCTGGTTGGGGGAGGGGATTGCTTTTGTGGAGTAGGAGGAGTGAGGCTTCACCTCTGACCACGTTTCTATGTTTGTTATCCCTTCTTGCCGAAAGGTATTTTTAGAAGACAAATAAGTGAAAGAAAAGAAATTCTGTTAGAAGGGGAGAAGGAAAAGATAATGTGTCAAAAGAGAGTGTGGGATTCTCCAAAGAGGGAGCAGGAGTCTAGTGCACGGAATGAAAGGAAGGATGTGTCTCAAGTTGGAATGTGGCTATTTCAGAATGGGAATGTGCTGCAGTTTTGGAAAATTGGTTTTGGCTTGTGGTTTTCTATATAGGTATGAGTCTGTTGCAAGGGTCTTGATAAGGAGAAAACATTCTAAACTTTTGGTGGTCTTGTGTATGTGTGTGTGAGAGAGAGAGAGAAAAGAGAGAGAGAGACCCCTGACCATGCTCAGAGAACCATATGTGGTACAGGAATGGCTGTATGCAAGGTAAGTATCTTAACCCCTGTACTATCTCTCAGTCTCCTAATTTTCTTTTTATAGACTTTTGTTCTTGTTTTTTCCTCCTGAGGGGAATCCTGCCTTCTCTGACTTGGGCCTTGGATCATTGAATGTGCTATCAGTTCTCCTTCCTGTATCTCCAAAAGAGGCCAGAATTCATACTTTTGGGTCAGCAAACAAGATGGGAACAGCGTAGTCACTTTTCTATAGATCGTATCTTGGTTTTATTACTTACTAAACCTTCTTGCCAAGGACTGACATATGTCTACCTCTTCTCTAGAGTCTAGCTGCTTAAATTGTGAGTTGTGACTCATGTGGGTAAATGAAACAATGCGTGGGTATTTTAAAGTAAAATACTTGACTGGAGAAATCACTCAACATGTTGTGACTATGTTTCTTGCAAAATGCCCAAGGTAAATCCTAAGAATCACCAGGGGAGACCCCTGAGCACTTAACTGGTAGCTGCGAGCAGCCTCTGAGCACCACTGTATATGATTCCCCAATACATAAAAATATTGATTTCTCTTTTGTTAATCGAAAATATTTGATTTATACTTTATTTTATATAGCCATATACCCAGGATTGCACAAAAAGTTCTCTGACAAATAGGGCTGCAAGTGAAAAAGACATAAGAAAACTTTTTATTTAAAAACATTTAAAAATACTTATTTCAAAACATTGCTCAAAAAGTAAAACTTTTTGAGCAATGTTTTGAAATAAGGTATAATTTTCTTATCTCGTTCTGTCTCCAGGGATGTATAGGTATATCTGTGGATGTTTTTGTCTGTCAGCTATGATGGGGTACTCCTCGTTTTAAGTGGTGGATGCTATAGACAGTTTCACCCATGAAAGAAAACTCCAGGTCCTGCGCCAAGATTGAGAGAATCTACTCTAAAGAATATTCTGCATCATTGGTGTCTGGACTATGCTTATATGACATGAGGAAAATATTTTGAGGGAAAATATTTTGAGGAAAAATATTTTAAACAGAATGTCTAAGGCTTTCTCTAACTGCAAAGTTGTCAGGTCTCCAAATTTGTGAATTCTTATTTTACCAGATTTAATTTTAAGAGATGGGTTTGAAAAAAAATTATTTATGAAGAATTCCAGCCAGTATCTTGGCTTATCACAAAACTGAAACTTATTGAAACACTTTCTTTTGCCTTGAGAGTAAAAGATTAGAATATTCCTCCCTAAAAATAATTTCCGTAGACTATAACAAAGATTCTCCCTCCCAGTACCAAAATATATATGCTTTGTGTTTCCAAACCAGTGACTTCAAATCCTGTAGCTGTTATACTCTTATTAAATTTTGCCGCAAGGATTTTCTTATCTTGTACAGTATGGATTAATCCATGCTTATGGCTTTTCAAATCAGGAAAAGCATTGTATTCCAAATAGTTTACATGTATTCTTTTTTAAAAACACAATAGAAGACTAGAAACAGTTCTGTAAAACATTTCTGATGGACTACATAAGTCATGTAGGAAAACATATAGTTACTGAAAGTTATCCAAAAGGTTTTTAAAACCTATTAAACAAGTAATATGAACAGTTCAGATTTAATTTTTTTTTCCAATGGGGGCCACTTCTGGCAATGCACAATCCCACTATGCATCAGGCCTGACTGAGCTCTGGGTTACAGTGTTCTAGCTGAGGGGCTCAGAGCCTCTAGCATTGTTTCCCAGCGGGGTCAGGAGACAGGATATGCCAGGGATCTGATTCACTGCCACTTTGAGCCATCTCCCAGGCCCTAACTTTTATTTTTAAATTTGGGTAAGCTGGAAGTAAGGGAACTATTAAGCTACAATATTAGCTATCAGTGTGTGTGTGTGTGTGTGTGTGTGTGTGTGTGTGTGTGTGTGTGTGTGTGTGTGTGAGTGATGACCAAAGGGTGAGTTGCATATAAACTCATAAAGTCTGGTCCAAAGTGAGGCATGCCACACTTTGATAAGGGAGATGTCCTGCTCTTACTGCAAAGGGTCAATTAGTAAGTATTTTCAGCAACGTGAGCCAGATCTGTCTCAGATGCAAGTTGGCTACTGAAGTTGTAACATATAAATATATAGAATAACATATACTGTGAGAAAGTATACAGTATGAAAAATATAGAAAACTGTAAATGAATGCTGTGGTCAAATACCAATACAAGTGTTCATAAAGGATTGTGCCTAATTTGGCCTTCAGACCTAGCATGCCTACCCTGGCTTAGTTTAACCCAGGCAACTCTAGCATGAGAAAATACACTGGTTTTTGGACAAGGATTATGATTATTTATGAAGTATCAGCGAGAGACAGACATGGGGCAGAGCTGCTACTTGCTCTTCCTGTGCCCAGCTGCTCACAAGGCGCCCAGGAGGGATGGCGGGTTCTAGCCCTGGCCCGCCACCCCAACAGAGCCTTGCAACAAGCCAGACGACCCCCACACTCCATGAGGGCCTCCATTTTCCACAACCGGACTTCTCTCTCGTCAGAACTCCACCCAGCAGACCAGCCTATCACAGCCCGGCTCGGCGCGGCCGCTAAGCGGCCGTGAGGTTCATCAATAAATGTTGGACTTTGAGATGCCTACAAGAGTATGCTACCTGCACGGGCAGAGCCTGGCAAGCTACCCGTGTTGTATTTGATATGCCAAATACCAGTAACAATTATAGACCTCATTCCGGAATGGATTGAGGCTCTTTATATTCCTGGAGCAAGCAGATGCCCTTGGGCTCTACTAGCTTGAGACAGGACATATGGAGATGTTACTGGGGCCTGCTCGAGCAAATTGATGATGAATGGGAAGACAGTGACAGTGATACAGTGATGAAGTATCAGCAATATCTTCAAATGTTCCAGGTGGGGGATTATCAGAGAATGCATTTCAGTGTTGGGCACTGACAAGCTAAAGTTCAGAAAGAGACCCGTGTATTTAGATTTTGTTGCCACATGATGCATATTCATGGGAATGATTGGTTAGGTTCAGTTATGTTACTCTAAAAATACCAGCCATTCTCTATTATTTACTATATTTCAGATTTATTGATGAATCAGGTAGAAACGAGGATATCGGCCATTTCAGAGGATGATTTCCATAGACTGACACACAGGATGCTGTTCGGAATGGTGTGGATCTTACTCAAGAGCCATCACACAATGTTAGGCTGTTTTTGGTCATAAATGATGAGAAATGGCTCTGTCTCATTCAGCTCCTCTCTGATCTTCCTTACGTGGGATTTTGTTATTAGGTCTTCTCAGTGTGTCAGCTGATATGATGTAAGAGCAAGTGGTGGTTCCTGAGAACTGTAAAAGAGAAATGAGCCACCAGGAGTGCCATGCTTTCATTCTTCAGTAATCACGCCAATGTGATCAAACACTGTGACACTTCCAACAAGCCAGCCCGCTGCAATGTGAAGTCAATGAGAGACTTTTCCCCCCATCTCTTAAGTGCCCTCAGTCAAGAAAGATAAAACTGAAGTAGTTTTGTGTGAGGATTCTCAATCATGGGACGTGAAGTGCAGTGTGCCGTGTAGCAGCAGCAGCAGCATAAAATTGCCCTGAAGTCTTCATTTTAAGTGATATGTGAGGCTCTTAAGAAATAGTCTCTGATTCCCTGTATGAAGTGTCCACTATGTTCAATTTGCCATGTTTTCTTCAATTTTGCCAGTCAACATACTCTATCTTTCTCCCTCACTCTCTGTCTCTTTTTGTCTCTCTCTGTCTCTGTCTCTGTCTTTCTCTCCCTCCCTCTCTTTCTCTCACACACATGCATACATACGGACATGTGCACACTCCCTATTAAATTTGCTTTTCATTGCACCCATAACAAGTTTATGAGTAAAATCTTTGCTGCCTTGTTAAAAAAGAACTTGTATATATATATATATATATATATATATATATATATATATGGAACTGATTTTATCATGTGACCCATTGAAAACACTTAATAAAATAGTTAAATGATACCTGCTCAGTCAAAATCTCCATTTATAAGGAAGATAAAGAGAAATGCAGACAAAGTTCACATGTCTCTGATCAGCACACTAACACACACTCTCTCTTCTATGTATTTGTGTATATAGACACAGAAATGTATAGGTGTATATATGTACATAAACTAAAAAGGGCTTGTGAACTAGTTATCTCCTGCTGCATTACAGAATATCCTACAAATTCTCAGTTTACAAAATAAATATTTGGACTGGAGAGGTAGCTAGGACTCAAGCTCTTGCTTTCCGTGCAGTAGCCCTGGTTTCAGTCAGAAGCACCAGGTGGTCCCTCAACCAGTGACCGAAGTACAGAAGTGCAGAAGTGATCCCTCTCACTGAGCAAGGTACAGTTCCCTGAGAACCACTAGATGGCCCAAAGTCAATAAAAATGATTACTTAACATTTTTGGTCATCAGGAGCTCGGTCAGCATATCTGCATGGTTTGGGATGAGCATCTCACATAAAGTTGAAGCACATAGATATCAGAGAGGTCTCGACAGTAATAGGAAACCTAATCTGGGGAGAGGATGACCTAATATGACCCAGTGACCAGGCTTGGGATTTAGTGCTGGTTTGTGATACGAGACTTGGGAGTTCCTTTTAAATACTTCCATGGAGTTGCTTGAGTGTCCATGTATTGTCACAGTTAGTTTCTCCCTGAACATGTGACGACCAGTAGGCTGGAATGTGAAAGTCACAATGCTTCATAATTTAGTCTTGAAGTTATACTCTGTTATGTTTGCAGTATTCTCTTGACGCTATACAAACCAGCTCTGTTCACTGTGATTAGGGTGGTACATTGGCGTGAATTTATGGAGATGAGAATTTTGGAAAGATTCTTTGGACAACTATGTGACTTTAGTTTTGGATTCCACAGTGTGGTAATATAACACAATAAAGCCAATAGAATTGGTATCTTCAACCTCTGACCAAAGACGGATAGGAAAGTGATTGGCCACAGACAGACAAAACACCAGTAGATAAAAACTAGTATTTTTTGGCCCATGTTTCTCCCCTACATCTAAAAGACCCAAAACTATTTTATTCTGTCCTTTTCGTGTTGCCAGAACACACTAAAAGACCTGTTTTGCTCTTATCTTTAGGTCTACCAAACCCTGGGGTTTTTGTTAGGGAAAAGATTTCACACACATAGAGATAGAGAACTTAGAAAAGGTCCTTTTATAATCTCTAGTTCTTTATAAAATATCATTGACTTTTCACATACAGAGATGTGAGACAGCATATTAACCATTTTAGATTTTTCTTTTTGAATTTTGTTACTGATACTCAAAGTTGCTGCACCACACATCACCACCAAAGTGCCCACTGTCCTCCATCACTGTTCCTAACAGGTCTTCTAGTCTGGTCTTCCTTCTATCCCTCAACTGTTTCATAATCGGTTCTGTGTTCCAATGCTAGTGTTCGTTGTTCAGTGTTATATATTCTCTTATTTTGATTCTCTGTATTTTACAGATGGGTGAGATCATCTGGTATTTGTCCTTCTCCCTAATTTATTTCTCTTAACCTGATACCCTCTTGTTCCATCCATACTGCAGCAAAATGCATGAGTTCTTTCCTTTAAGCTGCAAAGTGCTCCATTGTGTTTATGTATCATGATTTCAAGGTTCAGAAATTTATATATTAATAAGAATTGCTAGATACACTTCAGGATATTTTAGTGGCTGATCGGTGTTTAGTTTTTAGATATTCTTTTTAAGATTTTCAGTTATGGGTATTTGTATTTTCTTGGTTTTTCTTTAGTATTTTAGTTGGTTCAATTGACACATCGTTTTAATATATCTTTCCGCTAAGGAATCTGTACTAGTTAGAAGATGATGAATTGCTGCTAACAAAATCAAATCAACTGAAAGAGGACATATAATGTCTCAAACTTAAACACAATAAAACTTTATTTCTTACATTAGTTCAAGATGTATGTATCCCCTCTTAATGTGACTTTCCTTCATGCAGCAACTAAAGGACCCAAATCTCCTCACTTCCATTTGCCTTCCCTGGAGGTCAAATGATTACTCATGACAAGTTTTAGCAAAGTGTATGAGTGTTGAGCTGGCAACGCTTTTCCTGTTCTGCAGGAGACCAAATGTCACAAGGCTGTCACTGATCCCACCTGGCGAAGGAACTGTAGCTGCTCTCTAGACGCAAGTGTATTCAGTGGAGAGCAGTGAGGGTCGGGAGCGAGTATGGTTAGAAGCAACCATTGCTACCTGAAATTCTGCATTTTATAACCTGACCTATCTGGGAACAGTCAGAATTTATGAGAACTTGAATTATGCCTATGTGAAATATTAGGGAAAAGTTGTCATTATTTGTGAATAACATTTAAATACTGTCAACTAACAATATCCCATAGTAAAACTTTTAGCATGAATAATATAATTTCAAATTTAGGCTATGTGTAGAATGTATATATTCTTAATAAATGTAATATACCACTTTGGGATGATAAACGTAATTTCCCCTCTATCTTTCTCAGGGTTATTATAGAATAATGAAAAGTCCTTAAGATAGCAACTTTTCTCCTGCCCCTTGAGGAGTTGCAGGTGTGGCTGCAGTGCCTGGCTGCATCGGCAGGTGACAGACAGGAGACAGGCTTGTTTACACCCCAAGGGCTCTGCGCTGTGGGTCCTGGATGGTTGATGGTCTGACATAGTAAAATATTGGGCTCCCTGGGATGAACCCAGAGCCACAGCAGAGCCTGACAAGCTAGCCATGGTGTATTTGATATGCCAAAAACAGTAATAATAATGAACCTCATTCCCAATGAATGGAGACATTACTGGCACCAGCTCAAGAAAATTGATGAACAATGGGAAGACAAGCGACAAGTGACAAGTGGCAAAACAGCAACCCTTTAAGGAAGCAGTCAGCCTTGTTTACTCAGGCTGTCCTTGAACTTATATCCAGGTTTAAGTCAGTTCTAATTTCTACACATTCAACCTTAATTAAAGGTAAAATTAAAAATTGTAGCTTTAAAGTTCCTTTTCTCCAGTGTTAACATGGCCATCATACAGTTGAGGTACCCCAGGGCCTAAGTTGTTATTTTAATTTTTTTTTTTTTTTGTTACCTGCAGTACCACTTATCCAAGCACCACTAGGGCCAAGCACTGACCTAAATGATTTTTCTCACCTGTAATCTCATTAATAATCTTCATGAATTTGCTGCACATTTCACCCTTATTCACTTTCTGAGCTCCTTGAAATTCAGAGACTTAGACACAATTCATGGTGGACTTGAGACACTCTTATTTCAACAATACAGTGCATATGTGTGTAATAGCCAGGGCTAGAACCCGCCATCCCTCCCGGGCGCCTCGTGAGTGACTGGGCACAGGGAGAGCAAGTAGCAGCTCTGCCCCATGTCTGTGAGTCTCTGGACTCACAGAACTTCCACATACCAACTTCCACACCTGGACTTCTCCCTCTGCAGAACTCCACCCAGCAGACTAGCTTATCATAGCCCAGATCATCGACACCCACCCTGCAACAGTTGTTTTCAATCCGGCCCAGGTATGCGATCCAGAGACTCACAGACATGGGGCAGAGCTGCTACTTGCTCTCCTTGTGCCCACCTGCTGACGAGGCACCCGGGAGGGTTGGCGGGTTCTAGCCCTGGCCTGCCACCCCAGCAGAACCTCGCAAAAAGCCAGATGACCCCCCACTCCATGAGAGCCACCATCTTCCACATCTGTACTTCCACTTCGTCAGAACTCCACCCAGCAGACCAGCCTATCACAGCCCAGCTCATCGAGATCCACCCTGCAGCAGTCTTTTTCAAGTCTGGCCCAGGTATGCTGATCCAGACACTCACAGACATGGGGCAGAGATGCTACTTGCTCTCCCTGTGCCCAGTCACTCCACGAGGCCCCCAGGGAGGATTGGTGGGTTCTAGCTCTGGCCCGCCACCGCAGCAGAGCCTTGTAACAAGCCAGATGACCTCCCCCCACTCCATGAGGGCCACCATCTTCCACATCCAGACTTCCCCTCGTCAGAACTCCACCCAGCAGACGAAGTCTATGGCAGCCTGACTTGTGCGGCCGCTATGCGGCCGCAGGGTTCATCAATAAATGCTGTATTTAGAGGTGACTACTAGAGTATGCCACCCGCATGGCAAGCCTGGCAAGCTGCCCGTGTCGTATTTGATATGCCAAATACCAGTAGCAATTATATTAGGTCATTCCCATGACCTAATATAATGGTTTGAGGCTCTTTATGTTCCTGGAGCAAGCAGATGCCCTTGGGCTCTACTAGCATGAGACAGGACATATGGAGATATTACTGGTGCCCGCTCGAGCAAATAGATCATGAACGGGAAGATAGTGGTAGTGATAGTGATAGCAAGGAAGTGAGTATGTTTGAATTTTTAGTATCATTTCTTGATGCTAAATTAAATCATAGATTTCTTGATCATACTGTGGAGTATTTTCTTCACTAGATCACTAGATCACTAGACATCCCATTGTTCATCGATTTCCTCGAGCAAGTGTCAGCAACATTTCCATTTGACCCTATCACGTGCCAGTGTAACCCAATGGCATCTGGTTGTTTCAGGAATACAAAGAGCCTCAAACTGTTCGTTCAGAGTCTTGACGAAGAAGTCTGACCATCTTGTAGGTGGGAGGCCATGTGATCATTTGATGTCCCGTGGAATCCAGTCGGTAATGGCTCTAGTCCAGTGGTCATCTCCAAATCGCATTACTTGTCCAGCCCATCTGCTTTTTGATGCCTTGGCAAATGAGACAGTGTCCCTGACTCTGGAACAGCGATGGAGGTCGGAACATGGGATTCCTTCTCTCATTTGAGTGAGGCGTGATATTCCAAGCATAGCTCTTTCATAGAGTATTTCATAGAGTATTTTCTTAGTTTTTAAAAATAATTTTTTTTGTTTCTATTTTTTGGGTCAAATCCATTGTGCTTAAGGATTACTCCTGGCTCAGAAATCACTCTATATGGGATGCTGGGGATCAAACCCTACTTTGCTTTTCATGGGCAAGGCAAGCACCCTACCTGCTCTACCATCACCGCCCCCCCCCAGTAATTTCTGGTAACAAACATGGCCTTCTCAGTTCTGCACAGAAGTATTTCCTTTCATGGTGTGCCTTTGCATGTCAAACAATGTTTTAGGCAACCTTTCATCACCATCCTTTCTTTGGAGTGGTCTCCTTTGTGAATAAATTTGCAAGCATTTTCAAGAAAATAGAATGCTAGGCAGTAACCATTTTAGCTTTATGGACGAGAACACAATCTCTTGTGACATAGGGTGGCAGGATTGATAATTTTTGTGAAGGCTGTTTAGGGAGAATTCATCTCTTTCTCACTTCCGTAGGCTTTTCTTTCAATCTCACAAACCAGCTCATAGGTAAACTTGAAAATGGATTCAGTTGGTACAGCTTTTCCTATTTGCTGGAATTGCAATCCCACGCTGTTATCAAGTTCTTTCTTGGTCTGGCCTCATTGAATCAGCCTTTAAAAGTGATGAAAATAATACTTTCAAATCAGATAGCTAAATTCTAGATGAAAAACATCATATCTGTGTTTAATGTTTGAGAAATTACTTAATTTTTCATTGCACCAGTCTTTAGCTCTGTGAATAGAAATGAGAAGGCCTAAAGATTAAATAAAGAAAAGCAAATAAAAATACTCCATACATTATCAGGGGATTGCAGATTCCTAATAGTTACTACTACTAATTTGTTCATAAATAACAGGAATGTGACAGAGAAGTATGAAAAAAAGAGCTGGAAAGATTAAGATTAATTTTTTCTGACCTAAAATGCCTGCATATCGGTGACTACAGGCATTATTCAGGAGCTTCCTGACACCAGAGCTATAATCTCTATGATTATCTTGGATTTTCCCTCATATTGGCAGAATAGCTCCTACAACTGCAAATATCTTATATATGTGCAAATTGAGGAGAAGAGGGATATATTTGCAGAATCTTTTCTCTGTTATTAGAAAATCACAAACATTATGAGGTCTCTTAGCAGTTTTGCTCTGGTCTTATTGGTCAGGCACTGTTACGTGCCCATCCTCCACCTACATAAGAGACTGTAAATGACTACTTAGCTTCTAATCTTGAGGAGATGTCTTGGGCAAGGACTCTGTTCAAAGCCTCTTGAGGTTAGGAAGAAATAAGGGAACTAGGATAAAAAAGAATGTGCGTGATTTTAAAGTCACTTGATCACTTGATCATTTGACATCCCATTATTCATCGATTTGCTCGAGTGGGCACCAGTAACATTTCCATTTAACCCTATCACATGCCCGTGCAGCGAATGTCATCTGGTTGCTTCACGAATATGAAGAGCCTCAAACCATTCATCCAGGGTCTTTACAAAGAAGTCTGACCATCTTGTAGGTGTGAGGCCACATGATCTTTTGACGTCCCATGGGATCCAGTCGGTAATGGCTCTAGTCCAGCGGTTGTCTCCAAATCGCATTACATGTCCAGCTCTTCTGATTTTAGATGTCTTGGCAAACGAGACAGTGTCCCTGACTCTGGAACAGCGGCGGAGGTCGGAACTCTGGATTCCTTCTTTCACTTGAGTGAGGCGTGATATTCCAATCATAGCTCCCTCGATTCCTCTCTGGGGAGACCTGAATAGCATTCTCATCCTGCTTTCGTAGGGCCCAGATCTCTGAGGTGTATGTTTATGCAGGGAGAATGGTGGAGTCAAAGAAATGTGCCTGGAGCCGGAGGTTCTTTGTCTTTTTGCTATTTTGTCAATGCTTTTGAAGGCATTCCATGCTGCTCTCTTCCTCCTGCACAGCTCAGGTTTTAGGTAATTCATCATGTTGACTTCTCGACCTAGGTACACATAACTGCTGCATTCAGAGATGTTTGTTCCATTGAGAGTGAATGGGGCCTCTGGAACTAGTTCATTTCTCACCCATGTCGTATTTGATATGCCAGATACCAGTAACACTTATAGACCTTATTCCCATGACGTGATGGAATGGTTTGAGGCTCTTTATGTTCCTGGAGCAAGCAGGTGTCCTTGGGCTCCACTTGCATGAGACAGGTCATATGGAGATGTTACTGGTGCTCGCCGAGCAAATCGATGATGAACGGGAAGACAGTGATACAGTGATACAGTGACAGTGATAGTTTTGTTGAGATTCAGCTTTAGACCTATCTTTCCACATGCTCAATCAAAGTCGGCCAACATTTGTGCGGCTTGGCTAATGTTTGGTGTTATTAGAACAATGTCGCCAGCGAAGTGGAGGTGGTGTAGTTGCCAAACATCTATCTTCACTCCCATTCCTTCCCATTCTAATTGTCGCATGATGTTCTCAAGGGTGGCGCTGAAGAGTTTTGGTGAGATGGTATCACTCTGCCAAACCCATCTTTTGTTTTTTTTCTTTTTAATTTTTTTATTATACCACCGTGAAACATACAATTACAAAGGTGTTCATAATTGGTTCTTGGTAATACAGTATTCCAGCACCCATCCCTCCACCAGTGCCCCATTTCCACCACCAATGTACCCCCCCCCCTCCCATCCCCCAAGGCCGCCTTAATAGCAGGTACCCCAGTTCCTCTCTTTCTCTCTCTCTCTCTCTCTCTGTCTCTGCATCTCTCTCCCTCTTATTTTACACATTGTGGCTAGCCCTGCAGATATTTAGAGTTTATCACTTAAGTCTCTTTGTGTATATTCAGTGGTGAGTTTTAATCTGCCATTACCATTTCCCATATTTAGTAAAACACTGGTATCTATTTATATCCTATTAATGAATGCAGTCATTCTATATCTGTCCTTTTCCTTCTGACTAATTTCACTCAGCATGATAGACTCCATGTCCATCCATTTGCAGGTAAATTTCATAATTTCATCCTTTCTGACAGCCGCATAGTATTCCATAGTGTAGATGAACCACAGTTTCTTTAGCCAGTCCTCTGTTCTCGGGCATTTAGGTTGTTTCCAGATTCTAGCTATAGTGAATAGCGCAGAGATGAATAAAGAAGTACAGATAGTGTTTCTGCTATGTGTTTTTTGGTCTCTAGGGTATATTCCCAGGAGTGCTATTGCTGGATCAAATGGGAGCTCAATATCTAGCTTTTCGGAGGAATGCCCATATTGTTTTCCAAAAGGGCTGGACCAGTCGGCACTCCCACCAGCAGTGGATGAGAGTCCTTTTTCCCCACATCCACGCCAGCACCGGTTGTTCTTGCTGTTTTGGATGTGTGCCAGTCTCTGTGGTGTGAGATGGTACCTCATTGTTGTTTTGGTTTGCATCTCCCTGATGATTAAAGATGAAGAGCACTTTTTCATATGCCTTTTGGCCATTCAAATTTCTTCTTTATGGAAGCTTCTGTTCATTTCTTCTCCCACATTTTTTGATGGGGTTGACTGTTTTTTTCTTGTGGAGTGCTACCAGTGCCTGATATATCCTGGATATTAACCCCTTGTCAGATGGGTATTGGGTGAATATCCTTTCCCACTCTGTGGATTGTCTTTGTATCTTGGTCACCGTTTCTTTTGAGGTGCAGAAGCTTTTCAATTTTACATAATCCCATTTGTTTATCATTGCTTCCATTTGCTTGGTCAGTGGTGTGTCGTCTTTAAAGATACTTTTCGCTTCAATGTCATAGAGCGTTTCTCCTATGTTTTCTTCAATGTACCTTATAGATTCATGTCTGATATCGAGACCTAGAATCCATTTTGATCTGACTTTTGTGCATGGCGTTAGAAGGAGGTCTAAGTTCATTTTTTTACACGTAGCTGCCCAGTTAACCCAGCACCATTTGTTGAAGAGGCTTTCTTTGCTCCACTTAATATTTTTTGCTCCTTTATCGAAGATTAAGCGGTTGTATATTTGTGAGTGCGCTTCAGGATACTCAGTTCTATTCCATAGGTCTACGGCAAACCCATCTTTTGACATCAATGATTACTTCCTTGTTGAATGGTGAGATCCTGGTGGTGAATCTTTAATACAGATCACGAAGGATCTTGATGTATTGGGTTTGAATGCCCTGTTTGGCTATTGCTTTGATGAGCACTTCAGTCTCCACAGAATCAAAGACTTTCTTTTAAATCAATGAACGTGAGACAGAGTGGCATCTTGACCTCCCTACAGACTTCAATGAGCTTGGTTACCATGAGAATATGGTCGATTGTGCTGAATCCTTTTCGGAAGCCAGTTTGCTAGCATGGTTGTCCTTCATCTAATGTTCTGCCAATCCTCTTCAAGATGACTCGAGTGAACAGCTTGTAGATTACGGACAACAGGCAGATGGGGCAATAGTTGGCGATGTCGTGAATGTCTCCCTTCTTGAACAGTAGAACTGTCCTGCTGGTTTTCCATTGGGAGGGCACCTTGCATTCAGACAGGTGAAGAGCATGCATCTTCTCAGCATGTGAAGAGCTGAGCCAGTGTATTGATGAGTACTGACAGCAGATTCTTCAGGTGTTGGGGTCTGCCTTTTGTGTGAGCCTGGTGCTTTTCCCTTCTTTACTGATGAAATAGCATGTCGGATTTCAGAAGGGAGAACGTTGGGAATGACATATCCATCCTGCAGGGTGGTGAGAATGCTTTTCCCTGATTCTGCTGAATCTTCCAGTATTTCTGCTTTTCTCTCTTTGAGGTCTTCCTTTTATTGATTCTCTGCACTGCTTTGCAAGCTTGGATGTTTGTATTTGGTCATAATTTGGAAAAAGGACTACATGGAAACAGTGCTGAGACTTAAACATCAGAATGGAAAATGTTTGAGATTGATAGGAAGTAAAGGATGATAGACTAAGAAGTGAAGCGCTTTCAAGGAACACAAATGGAAGGTAGCATGTAGTAATATGTAGCATTGCATTCACTTCATATTAGGATTTGGTGGAAATTTGGTATTGTATGTGTGTCTGTGTGTGTACACATGCTAGATTGTTTTTGGTAGGAAAGTGGTAAGACTGTAAAGGTAACTGGAACTAGATTGTCAAGGTTCATGTGCAACAGGAAAAAGTTTGGACCTTATCTAGTAGATGGGGCGAATACTATATGCTAGATGAATTTCTACAGGGGTAAGATAACAAACAAGGTTTTGATGTAAAGGAAAGAGCTATTGGAAGCAGGTTAGAGATGATAAGAGATTGGGTTAATAAGGGAGATAAAAGAGAAGAAAGCCGGTACCAGACACCTGAGGGTTGGACACGGCATGACTTATGCAGAATTACTTAAAGAATAACAAAAAAGGGAGTGTTATTAAATGGTTTTGATATGTCTAGTGGATACATGTACAGGGTAATAGCTGTTATCATGCTAGGGCAAAATGTTCAGTGTTGGAAGTAAAAATGAATAAAAAAATGATGCAGTTTAAGAAGTCAAAAGGAATGCCATCTAGAAGAGCGAGGGTCAAATGCTCTAAACAAGTCATGAGGGATGGAAGAGGAGTCATTGATTTTCACCCCCACCTTTCATTTTTTTTTGTCTCTGACTTGGCCCCGCCATTGATGTACCTTTGTGTAAGCCAGTAGTTTTTAACCTTTTCACACTTCCAGACTAGCACCTGTTCTGCATTCAGTCAATGGAAGGCAGTTACATTCAGTGTGATAGGCCAGTGATTTTCAACATTTTTATATGCAGTTCAGCCTGGTGGCTGAAAAACACTCATCTAACCTATTATTTGGTATCTAAGTAGTTACATCAACTAACTTTCTGTTTAGTTGGCCTAAAGCAGTTGCCTTCCAAAGAGAAGTTTCCAAAGGCAAAGTAATTCTTGATTTTCTACTACATACACTCATTGAGAAAAATACATAATAAATTAAGATAGCAGTCCAACTGAATTCTACCACCAAGGAAATATTAGCACTGAGGCCATGACATGTCTTTTTTTTAATAGAAGAGTAATTTCACACATATACACACACACACGCTTAAATGCACACACACTTAGATACATGTATATACAAACACAATAAAATAATTCTTTTTTTTTGTTTGTTTTTTGGGTAACGCCCAGCGATGTTCAGGGGTTACCCTGACTGTACACTCAGGAATTATTTCTGGTGGTGTTCAAGAGACCATATGTGATATCAGGGATTGAACCCAGGTTGATTGCATGCAAGCCAAATGTCCTATGCACTGTATTATTGCTTAGGCCCTAAATCAAATAATTCTGTATATGTTTTTGCTACCTACTTTCTTAAATAACATAATGTACCATATCATGAACGTAATTCTGTATTAATACACTCTCAATGACATTCCTTATCATGTATGAATAGTATTGCACTCAACATTTGTATAATTTTAAGTAGTTATTTTCTTAATGTTGGACTTTCACACTGCTTCTAGTTAGTTGTTTCCTTTTATAAACAGGGGTTCTATGAATATTCTTGAAGATAAAAGTTGACTTTCGTATTTAGATATTCATGTGAGGCAATGTCTTTAGAAAAAATGCTCCCAAAGGGGTCATTGGCTCTTCCAGATGCCTCATTGGTCTTCTCTGCCAGTTATTCTCGAGATATGGAAGGTTTCCTGTGGAACCACTAGCTTGTTAGAGGGTTGTGAAGAGAGATTAAAAAAAAAAAGCAAAGATCAAACAGAACAGCAAGTTGCCCTAAGGAACCATTGACTCCTGTGTTCTGCTCAAGGGAGAACTCTTCTGAAGCAGGATCCATTGCTCTGTGATAGACAGGAAACCTGTTAAATCTCTAGGAGGGGGTCTGATTTAAGTCACATACCTGAAGTAACTTCCTGATAGAGATCTTTAAGCTCTGAAGTAGCTTCATGGCTGTGCTTTTGGATCCTTATCTGGAGATCTTGAAGTCTTTTTTAGAATCTCTTTGGGCAAAGGTGGTTTAAGTGAACTTGCCTTGGTAGGAGATGCTCCTCTTGGTGACCTCTCAGGTTTTTGCAAACAATAGGTGGTCACTCTTCCATATGGAAGATGTGCCATTACTTTGTACTTTGTAATTTAAGTGTGTGAATCATGCTCAGAGTAGATTGAAATCTAAAGTTATATTTTTTCCACTTCAATTCCTTTGTCCATGAAAGTGCTTTCTTTGAGGAAAGAGATCAGCGTTGATTTTTGTTGATGCTTTTGTTTTCTTATAGCTGGAAGCTTTTTTTTTTCAGTACAAATTCCAATTCCTTATGAAAGATCAGAGTCATATGTAATCTGTATATCCAGGGTTACTATAACCTGTTTTGAACTGCCTCAAAATCACTTCGATTCTAATCTATTTCTTTACCTCTTATATTTTGAGTTCCTTTAGAAATATTTTCTTGTTTCCTCTTTCTTTGGGGCTAAATGCCTAAAGTGGAAAGTACAAGCAGAGAGTGGAATGTTTCGCTCCCTCTAAATAAAAGATCACAGAAGATGCCTGAGGAGATTTAAACCTTGGAAAATGAAAATGAGCATTTTAATTCAGTCTTTGGGGACTATTTTACATTTTGGGGACCTTTGTGAGTTTCTTTTTACTTTCCTCTAAGTATTTTGTCTGTGAGTCTTCGTTTAATGATGGAAAATTGTCATTAATAAAAGAAGAAGGCAGGGGTTTTGACTCAGGGAAATATGACCCTCTCATGTTGGATTTGCAGTTCTGAAATCTTTATTCAGTTGTGAAGAATATTTAAATGCTAGCTAAATTTCTCTGCCCATTTGGATTATTTATGAAAAAACTTGAAAGTTGAAAGGTACCAGTGGTTCTCTCAAAGACTCCACAGAGTTTTGTACTTTTGATGGTATCTTTGCCCAACACTGGTATGTGAATTTGTAGTGTCCTCCCCTGGCAGTTAACAGTGGACATCAGAGAGTTTATTCTCTTACCAAAAATACAGGTTCACCACAAATGGAGCATCGTGGGCAA
The DNA here is from genome assembly GCA_021461705.1 of Cryptotis parvus. NCBI lineage: Eukaryota > Metazoa > Chordata > Mammalia > Eulipotyphla > Soricidae > Cryptotis > Cryptotis parvus. Next base: position 147,845 of record JAJIBD010029025.1, read on the forward strand.
CAACTGATCAGTTGGAATGAGAAGAGATATGCTCCATGGACCTGGGACTTGGCCACCTGGCGGTCTAGAAGGTGATGATCATCTTGAGCCAGGATGCCTAGAACAGGTGGTCTGAGATATGGGACTCCTGTCTCTATTCCCATGGCTCTGCTGATGTTTGTCTGGATTTATTTGTGTGAACCAAGTTTACTATATATAAGAAAGACCTTGGCCCATCACTTTCTCATGTATAATAACAGAATTACATTAAAAATTATAGATCCAGTTAAGTGCCAGTTTTATAAAGAATTATAAAAGCATCTTTAAGTGTCTTGCCTCTAAATATCTGAAGGTATTTAAGTGTCATTTTTTTTTTTTTTTAATTTTTTTATTATACCACCGTGAAACATACAATTACAAAGGTGTTCACAATTGGTTCTTGGTAATACAGTATTCCAGCACCCATCCCTCCACCAGTGCCCCATTTCCACCACCAATGTACCCCTCCCCTCCCGTCCCCCCACCCGCCTTAATAACAGGTACCCCAGTTTCCTCTCTTTCTCTCTCCTCTATCTCTCTCTCTGTCTCTGCATCTCTCTCCCTCTTATTTTACACATTGTGGCTAGCCCTGCAGATATTTAGAGTTTATCACTTAAGTCTCTTTGTGTATATTCAGTGGTGAGTTTTAATCTGCCATTACCATTTCCCATATTTAGTAAAACACTGGTATCTATATCCTATTAATGAATGCAGTCATTCTATATCTGTCCTTTTCCTTCTGACTAATTTCACTCAGCATGATAGACTCCATGTCCATCCATTTGCAGGTAAATTTCATAATTTCATCCTTTCTGACAGCCGCATAGTATTCCATAGTGTAGATGAACCACAGTTTCTTTAGCCAGTCCTCTGTTCTCGGGCATTTAGGTTGTTTCCAGATTCTAGCTATAGTGAATAGCGCAGAGATGAATAAAGAAGTACAGATAGTGTTTCTGCTATGTGTTTTTTGGTCTCTAGGGTATATTCCCAGGAGTGCTATTGCTGGATCAAATGGGAGCTCAATATCTAGCTTTTCGGAGGAATGCCCATATTGTTTTCCAAAAGGGCTGGACCAGTCGGCACTCCCACCAGCAGTGGATGAGAGTCCCTTTTTCCCCACATCCACGCCAGCACCGGTTGTTCTTGCTGTTTTGGATGTGTGCCAGTCTCTGTGGTGTGAGATGGTACCTCATTGTTGTTTTGATTTGCATCTCCCTGATGATTAAAGATGAAGAGCACTTTTTCATATGCCTTTTGGCCATTCAAATTTCTTCTTTATGGAAGCTTCTGTTCATTTCTTCTCCCCATTTTATGGTGGGGTTAAGTGTCATTTTAAATATCACCAAACATGTTTGCATTTTGGAAATGAAACAGGCCATGTTGAGTCCTAAAATTCTGGGAAAAAACCCCAAACCACATTGAATTGCTTAGTGGTGAACCAGTGGAAGGGATGGCTGCTTGGTTAACAACCCAGCAGGTGCATGTGAGGCATGTAGGGGAAATTACAAGGGAAAAGATAAAGAAATCGAAAATGTTAGGAGTGTGGAAATAGTCTCTCATACATGGGACAAGAAAACAAGCTGAGGAAAAAGAAATAAAGCACTCTTCTTAGATTCTTCAGACAATCAAGTTCAGAGGGACAATCACTGTCCACCAATTACACAGAGAGGCAGAAAAATTTGACTATATGATCCTGAGCAGAAACCTGTGGAAACAATAAACCCCAAGTTTGGGATATTCCCCTGGGTAAAAGAATGTAGGTCTTACAATTCAAAGCATCTGCAAACTATGCACAGTACAGCATAGAATAGCAGACGTACACCCAGGAAAATAGAATAAAATGGCTTAAGTTCTTTTGAATGTAGAAGTCAACATAGGCAAAAATAGAATAGAAAACTAAACTACCAGGACTTTATACTATAAGGATTCCTACTGGTTGACTGTGTGAGATAGCCCAGCCTCTGCTCTTCATGTACCATTGTACACTGATGTACTTATTCTTATTAACTGTCCTTGACTGTGTCTCTGTCAATTTAAACAGTGGTTCAAGCATTGAGAGTCCAGCGAGGGTCCTAGAGTGATAAGCTATTGAATAAATGGCCAGACTGTGAGAACACTGATGGCTTCCCAGGTGAACCTAGATCTTGGACAGGCTATCTCTGTTTTTCCTTATTTGTTTGTTTCATCTGCAACAGACCCCTGCTAGACAGAGGTGGAAGATGCCAATCCAGTTGGCTTCAGCTAGAAACCCATGAGCAAAACCCTCTGTGGGAACTAATGCCAGAACAAAGAAACCTAAAATGTAATAGATGTATTGCTGGAGGCTTGGGGTGGAAGAGTGTGAGAATTAAAATTTCTAGAGGGAGGTGGTGATCTTGGGGGTGAGAACAATACTTTTGTTGACTTTCCCCCCAGGAACTCTGTTCCTGTCAGACAGTGGCCAAAACCAAACAATATAAGACAGACTGAGAAGAGGAAAGAGAGCGTGTGAGAGAGAGAGAGACAGAGACAGAGACAGACAGAGAGACAGAGACAGAGAGAGAGACAGAGACAGATTCAAACAGGTATGGTCATGGTGCTGAAATGATCAGACTAGGAGTCATAATGATGATTAATGTGCTAAGGACACTAATGGAAAAATAGAGACTATAAAGGACAGAGGGATCATATATGTACTAAAGATAAAAGTTCTAAGAAAGAAAGACAGACAGAAAGAAAGACCACTGCAACAGAAATGAAGAATCCTCTTTGATGGGTTTAATAATAAAACTTGCTTAGGGGGGTTAGGGATGTAGCTCAGTGCTACAGAGGACACTGGGGTCAGGTCCTGGCTCTCCCCATCCCTGACCTTCAAACAAAGCAAGACCAAACAATTTGCTGAACTGCCTCTAATTGCTATGAGCACATTCAAACATTGCTTTGAAATTATAAAATGAATCTAAACTTTTTTGTGAAAAAATGCTTTTTACTAAGTACGATCCAATCCTAGTTATGTTGTTCTTTAGAGACTTAAAATGTCCAAGGAAGGGATAGGAGAGTTTGTGTAAAAGTAGGAAGAGGAAGCGAATGTTGCATTTTTCCCCTGGGAGATAACACATACAACTGGAAATTGATTCTGGGTGACATCAACACATTTTACATAGACATTATTTGGTGAAAGATATATTTTGGCATTTGGGGCCACACCTAGCAGTGCTGGGAGCTACTCCCAACTCTGTGACCAGGAGTTGCTTTGGACAGTATTTGGGGGACCCTATGTTGCTAGAGATCAAACCAGGATAGGCTGGATTCAAGCTTCTTAACTCCTGTACTCTCTCTCCAGTCTGTCTATCCTTGGTGAAAATATTTTGCCTCAATAAAATATAAATAAAATCCAATTCTATAGAAACTGTGACAATACCTTAAGTATTGTCACAGTTTCTATAGAATGAGGATACAAAAATGTGAGAGGTTTGAATGGGAACAATGATAGGAAATCAAATTTCCTAAAATAATAAATATTTTACTTACAGTTAACAGTATTTTGGTCAGTGTGTATATATACATACATACACACACACACACATATATATAACACACACATATATATATATATATATATATATGCTGTGTCTTCTTTTCCCCAGAGATGTCTTGTATTTCATGCATTATTGCTGCGTGATTTTAATAGACACTAGCCATTAACTATGTCTGGTTTATGCAGAGTTTGCAAATATTTAATAAAGTAGGGTAGATAAAAGAAATATATTAGATGCAATTTATAATAGCAGAATAATACCAAGGCTCATCATTATATATAAACTGTTTTCCACCTCTTGTAATTTAAATGTGATCATCAAAAACATTCAGTCATGCTGCTTGCATTTGCCAATCACATAACATGAACATCCTTCTAAATCATCATAAATATATTTGCTTCATTCTTTACCCATTTTATGCACATATAGTACTGTTTTTAACCAATGTTCTATTTATGCCTTCACTTTTTTGTTTTCTTTTTAGGTAGAACGCTTTGGCAAATATAAATATGCACTCTATCTTTCAGAATTCTTGCCTGTGTTCTGTAAGGCACTTTCTGAAAGTAAAATTACAAAGTCATGGATTTTGGACCTTCAGTGACTGTCAGGTTCTCTTCAGAAAGGATGTTCCAGTCTCCTCTCTTTAAGAGCAAGTGCCCAAAGTTCACACACTCACAATCACCTGGCCTTATTATTCAGTTTAATTTGTGTCAACTTAATAGAATTACTCCCTTACAACTAAAAAATGTAGAATGCTTTAACTCAGTGTTCACCAAGGAGGTCATGTGGAATATACGGCCTCCTCTAGACCCCAACATGTTCCAAGAGCCACTGGTTAAAATCGTGTAAATGAGAGAGAGAGAAGAGGTAAAGGACCTGCCATAGAGGCAGGCTAGGGGAGGGAGTAGGAATTGGGGTTGTTGGTGAGAAATGGGCACTGATGGGGGGGATGGGTGTTGGAACACTATGACTGAAACCCGAACATGAACATCTTTGTAACTGTATACCTCATGGTCGTATAATAAAATATTTTTAAAAAATCATGTAAATGGCAGAAGGCAGTTCCAGAATGAAACTAGGGGGTCAACCCTTAGGACAGGGGCAGTCACAAGGTTGGCGTTGGAAGGGGTCCACAGAGAAAGTTGTGAAGCTCTGGTATAATTCCTCCCTTCCATCCCCCAATTGGGGGAGGCTTCTCAGGAAGTACTGATAGGGGCCTAGGAGCCAGTCCTGCTGGCACTCAGAGGGGCTACCAGTACTGCACTCAGTGTGCTGTGCTAGTTCCAGAGATGGACCCTGGGGCCTCTCTATGCAGAATATTCCAGCCCTGTCAGCAAGCTCCTGGGAAAAATGTTATTTATTAATATTTTTTGAAAAATAATTTAAGAGATGAAACTGTAAGGAAAACAAGTAATGGTACTGTCACTGGCTAGCACTTTTGAAGAATATGTGAATGATAGAAAATAGATATGATTAGATGTTTGGAAAGATTCAATAGACACCATGATCCAGCCTAAAGATTCTAGAGAGGATCATGAAGCAGCCAGCAGTGTTGTTCATTGCACAGAACTGTGTTTCTGCAGCCAGCACATTTCGTCACTTGTGGGTCTTATTAATCAGAACAGCTTGTAAGAATGGACTTTTTGCTCTTGGACCAAAGCAGGACTGCTTCTAATAGAAAGTGGTTTGTTTTGGAGACGGATCCTGGTAAGAGTGTGGGAGCCTAGGTGAATGAAGTGTAGGCATGTACACAGGAAGTTAAGGTCTCCACATGGTGGGGAAAAGAAAGGGAAGGTTCTTTCACAGGAAGGGATTATGACAAACCATTCTGTCCGAAGATGTCTGTGTCTAGCCCCATGGCCACAAATTGTGCTAGAATATTGACGTGCCCCCTCATACCCTTGTCAAAAGTATGACTTTGAAGTACCCCCTGTTCTGTTTAGAACATGTTTAGTCTTGTTTAGAACATGTAATTATCCCTTTTTAAAAGATGTTGTGTAAGTAGTAGTAGTAAAGTAACTTTAAAGTACATTCATGTGGGGCCGGCGATAGCACAGTAGGTTGGGCATTTGCCTTCCAGCATCCCATATGGTCCCCTAAGTACTTCCAAGAGTAATTCCTGAGTATAGACCCAGGAGTAACCACAGAGTATTGCTGGGTGTGACCCAAAAAGCCAAAAAATAAAAAATTACGCCATGCTACCTTTCCACAACTACATATTTAAATGCATGAATGGACAAAGTTTAGCTGATATTTGTTGGAAACCAAGAAGTAAAGTATAAGAGAACAAAGATGAACAGTTCACCAAAATTTAATATTAATAATTCAAATAGTGGAAAAATTCCAAATATTCTGAGTAAATAAACCTTTCATCCATAAAACAGGCAAGATTTTATAAAAGCCAAAAAAATAGTCTGATACTTAGAGACACAGTAGGAAGCTGGAAGATAGAATGGGTCTCAAGAGTCCATGCTGTGGAAGTCCAGAACCTCAGTTTGATCCCTGGTACCTCATGAGCCCCCAAAAAGTACCACCAGGTGTAGCTTTGGAGAGCCCAAGCACCAGAAAGTGTTACCATAGTGTTCCCTAATATTGCTGGGGTGTCCCTGGTATGTTGTTGGACCCTAAAATTGGATCCTACAGCCTGGTTGGCATAGTATCATCTGGAGTGATCTATAGTCTCCATACAAAAAAGTAATCAATGTATGAGCCCCATATACTGAAAGGGGCTGGAGACTATGTTTCAACTCTTCTAGTTCTTAAGATGGAATCATGGAAACCATTGCTGTTGTGCAATAAAAATTAGAAAATGTGGCACTAGTGCCAAGATGGGCAGGGGTTATTTTGATATCCTGCATGATTCTAATGTTGGAGTTACAGAAAGAGGATATAAAGTTAAAGAGAAGATATGGCTGAAAAACAAGAGAACATTTCAGTATAGAAGAAATAAAATTCTTGGGGTTAAAAGGCTATAGTATCAAGTAGAATGAAGAGAAATAAAACTCACTGGTAGCCTGATTGATTAGGTGTCTTGTTGTCTTTTCAGTTTTATTTTCTTTTGGTAATTAACAGTTCCTTTACTGTATGCTAAAACTGGTCAATTAATGCTTCTCATGTAGAAATTCGTGTAGAATTCATGTAGAATTTGTGAGACCTTTTGTAGAAACAGGAAGAAATTGGCTCTTAACCTTTTTTTGAACTTCATATTTCCTTTGAAACCACTAACTGTAAACAAAACATGCATTTTTTTTGTTGCTTAAGAAGTTTGTCTGAGAAGAAATTCAGTACATCCGAGGGCAGACTTGAGAGGTGGGAAGAAAGAGACCCACACCTAAACATTGTATAAATCACCCCTGTGATCATATCTGGGTTTCCCATTAAATAGCATACTTTGGAGTGGAGAGATAGTACATGGTTAAGGCTCTTGTCTTGGCATGCAACTGGCCTCAGTTCCAGTCCCCTGCACCACCTGTGGCTCCTGAGCACTGCCAGGAGTGATCCTGAGAACAGAGCCAGAAGTAAACCGAGATCACCACCACCAGGTGTGGCCCTGAACAAAACAAAGCAAAAAAAAACCACAACAGAATAGATCAACATAGATTTCTATCAAAGGAATCAGAATAATGCCCTTAATGTATTTGAAAGGAATTCTAGTAATTCTAGTCTTCTGAAGACAGAGAATATCCTAAAAGTTTTCAGAGAGTGGAGGAAGCAAATTGATCAAGATATTTGAATGAAGGTGACATTCTACAATTTTTTAGCAACATTGATGGCAGAAGTTGAGTAATCTGTGTCTTCACATAGAAGGAGAAGGCATGAAGGATTTGAAGAGATAATTTTCTATTTAGTCACGTTACCAACCAAGCATGAAGGCAAAATAGGCATAATTTAGGATACAAAAGTATTCAGGAAATTTGTGAGATGATTGTAACAGCAATTATTTAAGCAACAAGAAAAAGGAATAAGACTTAGGCAGATGGAAGGAAACTAGAGCAAAGGAAAGTGGTCAGTGAGCAGGTGTCTAAAACATCCCCTCCAGCGTTAAGTGGCTAATATATTCTTTATGGATCACTCCTTTTGGTTCTAAAGTGAATGGTGTCAACATGCTTGCAAAAAAAAACCTTATAAGTTCTCTTTATTAATGTTTCATTTTTATATTCAATGAGTATAGTGGAAAAGTCCAGAAGACTAGCAGTCTAAGGGGAAAACAATAGATTTAGAATGTAGTCGATGCAACAGGACAGCAGGATTTGCTTTTAAACAATTACATGATGCATATAACTTCTTGGAGTAAAATTTGGTGGAATTAACATTGCCATGAGTAGAGAAGTGATTATGAGTCTGCGTTAGAAATGGGACAGAAAGAAGGTGGGGACATAGCAGTTGGGAAGGTCATTGTACTTGTCTTAGGTCGAATTCATTGAGTCTATTAATTATCATACATGATAATACCAGCCTAGAACTGAACATTGAAAGTAGGCAAAGGGATATACAAGATAATCTCTAAATGTATGTATTGTAAGCCACAATGTGTAAGAGAAGGGGGAGCAAGAGAGAAAAACAGAGAGACAGAGAGACAGAGAGAGAGACAGCAACAGAGACAGAGACAAAGATAGAGACAGAGACAGAGACAAAGACAGAGACAGAAGAGGGAAAAAGTGCCTGCTATAGATGCAGGCTGGGTGGGTGGAAATCAAGGGACATTGGTGGTGGGTAATGAGCACTGGTGGAGGGCTGGGTACTGGAACACTGTATGACTGAAACCAAAGCATGAACATCTTTGTAATTGTATATCTCACGGTGGTATAATAAAATTGTTTTTTTAAAAAACACATTGAGCCTTGAGACACTCCCATTAGAAGAAAAGCTATTTGACTGGTGCCAGTGTTAGTTCTCTGATAGCTTCCTTCAGACAAGTATATTGTCCTCCTTTTCTCCTTGAGGACTTTCCCAACCCAGGTTGAATATGCAGTTTTGTTGTGAGGTGGTTTTAGTAGGAAATTGCATAATGGACTCACTTCTCTGGAAAGGAGTGTGCTAGCTACAATGATGTGCTAAAACGATGACTATTTGATGGACTGGTGTGGGTGTCTTAAATATTTAAAAAAGAAAAAAAGGGAGGGTGGAAGCCAAAATGTTCTACTTTTATTTTCCCCATTTAAAATCAGTGTGAAAGGATTTTGCCTCTCTTCAGAGAAATTAGACTCAAACTTGCAAAGTGCACAAGCAAAACAAAAGGAAAAACACTAATTGGTGATTAAAGGAGAGGAGTTCAATATTTTTGACTATATGGCAAAAGCTTACATTCTCAAGAATAAACATCTCTAATGAGATCCAAAGACTACAGGGCAAAAAGAAAATGGTATACTAAAGAGTTTTTAATATTCTAAAATAACTAGGGGGGAAGGCAAGATGGTTTTAAGGCATGGTGCAAACCATACAGATTCAACCAGTTGGAAAATGAAAAATTCAGTTTAAATATTAGATTGTTTTCACACCTTTGCAAATAACTGTCTCTAGGTCATCCTTTCTCCTCAGCAACCATACACAGCTATACTTTGATTTCTGTGACTTTCAATATGACAAGGTAAAGGGACTAGGAAATCTCTAGGACACGAGTTAGATTTTTGTCACAAGTAAGGGTTGAGCAAAGGAGAAGGGATAGAGGAGATGAAAGGAAGGGATGGGGGGGCCAAATCATTATTCCAGCGGGTAGGGCTTTTGCCTTGCATGCAGCTGATCTGGGTTCGATCCCTGGCATCCCAGGGAGTAATTCCTGAGCGCAGAGCTAGGAGTTGCCCCTGAGCATCGCTGGGTGTGACCCAAAAAGCAAAAAAAAAAAAAAAAAAAAAAAAAGCGAAAAAGAAAGGAAGGGAGGGATGGAAGATGATCCCAGAGCTGTCCCGTAACAGGCACTTTAGGGACACGCTTATGAAGTCTGCATCGCGCTAGAAACATTATTAATACAACTAGTGTAGAAAACAAATGTTTTAGAATTTAATATATTAAAGTAGTAATCCAACACTGGAGAGGTAGTGCGAGGGTTACAGCAGTTGCCTTGCATCAGGTTGAGTCCAGTCGAAACCCGACACCACACAGTCCCTCAAGCATTACCAGTTGCCGTCCTGGAGGTGTCTAAGCACCAACAGGGTTACTTGACCTCACAAATAGTTCCACATCCTCTGGTTACTGTATTGAACCACTGGTCTGGTTGGCTGAGAATCACAGGGTGCTTCTTCCTGCTCCCTCCGACTGTTCCCAGACACCTGCTTGTCTAAAGAAGTTCACTAAATTAAAAAAAGACTGCAGGAAAAAGACATGGAGGGGAAAGAAAATTTTTGTGTGACTCTTAAGTATCTGAGATAACACTGCTAGGATTGTGATGGTAAAATGGTGTATAAAGATGCCTTTTCTGGAGATTCATGAGTAAAATCCATTAGAATGGATTTTTGATACCTTGTAAATGACAAAATCACTGCCAGCCAATGAATGAGCATATCAACAGGTATATTGGTTTACATAAAGGCCTTGGAGTCTAATGAGAGAATTTATGCCAAAAGTAAGTACTACTCACATTCCTTCTTAATGCTTTTGAGATATCATTGTTTTTAGTTTTAACCTTAAGGTTCGGGATTGATACAGACAAGACTTCAAGAAGCGAAGCAGCTTTGTGAATGTCTCACCCTAAGTAGCTAAGTTGGCATCTTTGTCACCTTGAGCCGCTGTCATGTATCCTAGACTGGGTGATGTAAACATCTGCCCTCATTCTTCTGAAGTCTGGGTGCCCAACATCAGTCTGCAGGTAGATGTGCGTCCAGGTGAGCGCTGATTTGTAGACACCTTCCTCTGTCTGCCCTCACAGTGCTCTCTGAGGTGTGCTTGCAGGGAGAATCTGCTTTCTTTTTTCTTAAGAAGGCACTAATCCCTCCTGGAGGGCCCCACTCTTATGACCTCATCTAAATTTCATTACCTCATAGAGTCTTCATCTCTATCACATTTTAGGACTTCAAAACAAATCTGAGGACATTTAATTTAATTTAATCCATAACATTCATATTTAGAAGTCCCATGTAAACACTCAAGTTTAACCCTAGGCCCTCTGAGCCTCGCACCATGCATTCAACTATTATTCTCTTATCAGGGAGGCTGTACTGCTGCTGCTATTGTGTTTTAAGCAGCATTTTTGACTCAGTGAACAGAAATTTTACCACTGTAACAAACCTCAGGATCTACACTTTAAAAAAAAACATTTTAGCACCAAATAAATATTAGAAAGATAAAGTAACAATTATAGTTTTGGGGTACTTAATTTATTCTGGGCAATGTACTTTGTACAGATCATCTCATTTTATTACTTTACCAATCCTGGGGGCTATTGTAAAATGATAACCATTGATACTGGTGTTACAACTTGTGTTGAATAAAATACATTGAAGAGTGAGCTACTGGTAGTATGTGCTAGTTATGAGTGTGCATGGAGCAGTCCAAAGTCTTGGGTCCCAGCTGTATCATTTGTTTGCTGGGTGACCCTGAAATGTCTCTCCTTAGTTAACTTTGAATTTCCCATCTATAAAATGGCCATAATAATATCACCTTCCTCATCAAGTTGTGAGATGTATAGTGTTCATCTCAATGATGTTTTCAATCCAGTAATTGCTGGAATACTTCCTTCTGAAAAAAATTATTCTAATCGGTAGGTGAGAATATCAAGATTTAGAGAACTAAAATTGCTTCCCATGATCTTACAGAGCAAAAGGAGAAACTGATCTCACGATGCTTCAGACGGCAGTCTTTGTGCTTGATATCATCCCCTAGTTTGCCCCCACCAACTCTGTTTTCAAAGGACCATTGAGGGTGCTTTACCTCCTAACTTAAACTCTGGCATAGATTGCCTGGGAACAGCTTGTCTGGTGTGCCTGATGTCAAGGTTAAGGCAATGAATTAATTAGGAAATCGACACAGTTGCAGGTGACCCATTTTTAAAGATTGAATTTAAAAGCACTTTGTCTTCAAAGGAAACTGGATTAAGTGAAACTGCCCTGTTTTGCTGAAACACGGACCATCTATTTGAAGAAGCATTTAGAATATTTTATTTCCAATGGTGGTTTGCTTGTGAATGCATAATGTCCAAAAAGGGAGCAGTGCTTTTAGATTAAGTGACTTTGAAGTAAAAAAAAAGCAGCACAATAGATTCTGTAATCCATATCCAAAGTGCAGAAGAGCGTGAAGAAGTACAAATAAACCATGTCCTGAATAGTTAGATCCAGGGAAATCTCTTTGTAAGGTAGTAGTAAAGGGCGGCGTAATGTATTCTTTATAGGTTAACTATATGACCTTAGGCTTTAACTTTAAGTAATTCTTTTCTTTTAAAAAATGTTTTGGGAAACCATGGAGAATCAGAGATCATGAGTTAGAAAATTGTGTGCACTTAACGTAAAGAAAAAAGGACTCAACTCATTCATTGGCATTGTCCAGAATTTTCTGGCCGAAACCTGCTGGGCGCTTAGCACAGGGTGACATTAATTTTCTGATTTTTGTCACATTCTGGGCCCAGTCCCAATAGCCTGAGAACACTCACTTGTCAGCGTGCTGCTAGGGCTCTTTTTCTTTGGTGGGGACTCATGAAATGACAAATTTCTGACCCTAATATGTAAAGCCAGAAGTCGATTGATGAGCTTATAGCAAAGCCTGCTGGCCAGGTTAGGTAGATATCTGTTTCCTTTCATCCTATTATTTCTGTAGAGATAGATAACAAATTATAATTAGCTGATTTTGAAACTAACTTCCAAAGGAGCGAGTGACAGGATATACATATTTATTTGCAGGGGTAAAGGTAGTTGATTCTATTAGGTGTACAGAAGCCTGAGGCCTTCTGTTAGAGAGATGATTCCTTAAAGACTTAGAGGGAGGCTGCCAAGTGGGATGACTCTGTATGATCTCAGTAAAGTTTACTGAGCTTCAAGTTCTCTGTCTGTAAAATTATGTGAGTGAATGGTTTAGCAAAGAACCTGGTTGATATGGGTTGAGGAGATAACTCAGAGAGCTCGACATGCAAGAAACATAGTTCAATCGAGGTATGGTGACTTAGTATGGCAAAGTATAATCCTGGTGGCATTTCAAGGTCTCAGCATAGACCTTTCGGTTTGCATTTCCAGGAATGACATCCAGAGTCCCAGACGTCAAGCATTACGGGCGGCCTCTATTTAAAAAAAATAACTTGGCTCATGAGAAATCATCAGCACCTTTTCCATTCATGTGTTGGATGCCCTACAACCATCTTTCTTCCTGGAGAAGTCATCTTTTCTTTGTAAAGTGACCTGTTAGTCTCTGGTTTTAAAAGTTTAGCCCATAGAAAAATTTTTCCTTGACTTCTGAGTTCTCATAGGTTCCAAATGAAGGAAATAATGATAACAGGAACTTCACGTGTGTTTTAAGAATGGTCATATAACCAAGTTATAAGCTCTTTGAACTCTATTAGTGTTAATGGAATGCTATGTAATTGTTCATCACTGTATCACTGTCATCGATTTTTTTTTTGAGTGGGCACCAGTAACATCTCCATATGTCCTGTCTCATGCTAGTAGAGCCCAAGGGCATCTGCTTGCTCCAGGAACATAAAGAGCCTCAAACCATTCCATCAGGTCATGGGAATGAGGTATATAATTGTTACTGGTATTTTGCATATCAAATACAACATGGGTAGCTTGCCAGGCTCTGCCATGCGGGTGGCATACTCTTGTAGTCACCTCTGATCTCCAGCATTTATTGATGAACCTCAGCTGCCTCGTGAGCCAGTCTGTGGTAGGCTCTTCTGCTGGGTGGAGTTCTGACGAGAGGGAAGTCCGGATGTGGAAAATGGCAGCCCTCATTGAGTGTGAGAGGGGGAGTCGTTTGACACTTGTGAGGCTCTGCTGGGGTGGTGGGCCAGGGCTAGAACCCGCTGTCCCTACAGGGTGCCTTGTGAGTGACTGGTCACAGGGAGGGTATGTAATTGTTAGGAAAAACAAACTTATGAAATTTGCCTATAAATGGATGGACATGGAAAGTATCATGCTGAGTGAAATTATTCAGAAGTTAAAGGTCAGATATATAATGACTGCATTCATTTGCGGGATATGAAAAAAATAGCATGGGGGAAAATAGCATGAGGCTATATCTAAATCTAGTGAAAACATGGACCAGGAGGATTTGTCAATGGTTAGAATCTACCACAAGTGTGTGTGGACAGAGGTTAGGTAAAATATAGATGGGACCAGTGTGCTAATAATTGTTGGAAATGGTAATGCCAGGCTAGAACTGAGCATTGAACATATGCAAAGGGATATACATGATAGCCCCTAAATGTATGTATTGCAAGCCACAATGTGTAAGAGAAGGGTGTGAGAGAAAGAGCAAGAGAAGAGGAAAAGTGCCTGCCATAGAGACAGACTTGGGGAGAGGGGAGGGAGTTTGGGCTACATTGGTGGTGGGAAATGTGCCCTGATGGAGGGATGGGTGCTGGAACACTGAAATTGAATAATGAAAAGTGTTTTAATTGTATATCTCATTGTATATGATAATTGTTTTAAATTTCTGCTAGTGTTGATAAAACACAATATTCTTTTTTTTGTGATCCAACTTACATATTTTATTTTTTATAATAAATCAAACAGCCCATTAAAATCATATTTTACCATTTAGGAGTTCAGTTGTGGATGACAAATCTCTCTTCCATATAATAACAATACATGTTTACTTATTTTGGTATCTATAATATAATCAAGAAAGGTGCCATAACACCAAGTTGGATATTTCCATTGGGATTATCAATAATTACAGCTCATTATAAACAAACTACAGTTGTTCCTTCATTCATATTTTGCATCTCATATTAAAATACAATCTAGCATCCAAAACCTACTAGTCCCTCATTTTTATCACTCTTCAACTATTTACTGTAGAGTTTAATTTTTGTTCTCTGAATATTCTTAGAAATTGTAATGAACTCAGTTATTATGTCTGTCTTTAGATAGATTATAATGTGACTGATGCTAGAAGTATTGTTTTTTTTTATCCACATGAAACTAAATAATTTTGTTAGTAATCATGGATAATCAAAAATCCCTATTGGTTGAAGAGTATGATTCCTAGATTTTTTTATTTGAATTGATGGATAAAAGTAACTTTAAGACTAAAAAAAACCACAATATTCTGCCATCAGTCTATAGAAAGGAGGCATATCTGTGTAAACTGCTATTCACCTTCCAAAAGATTGAAGTGTGTGTGTGTGTGTGTGTGTGTGTGTGTATCTGCTTTTCCTTCAATATTTGTATTGAGAGGAAAAGCATTTCCCTTCTGAAATTTTTCCCAAATGCTTTTCATTTTTCTATGGAACACAGAGCAAACATCTCTGGCTGCCTTCTCCTGATATAAAAGGCTCTGCTTATGGGAACAAGGAGAGGAAAGAAACTGGGTCTTTGGGTTGGTAGAGACAATTGCTACCTACTGACACTTGCTTTTTTGATAATCATGACTGTGGGTACACTCTAATTCATCTGCCTTTGGCTTTGGTTCTTTTACTAGAAAATAACCTTTGTATCTCCCTACAGGTCTTCAGCCTCTTTCCCCACGTGACCTGTGATTTCTTAGTCTGCATTATCTCCTCTTTGGGGTCAGGTATTGTCTGGAGAAGGAACTGATCCGGTGTGGTGTCCTTAGAGAAAGGGAAACTATTACCTCATCGAATGTGGAGTCGGCTCACAATTTAGTATTTTCTTTGAATGTTTGGAGACCATTCACTTGTTTTTATTCAAATCAAAGAGATAGAATTTCAAAGTAAATCATTTTACTGGTATGAGTCTCGACTTGCCAGTATTTCCCTCTTGACGTTTCTGTGAAATGTGTTATCCTGGATTAGTACAGAATCAGGTCCCAGTGTCTCAGTATTAAATATCACACAGCTGTATTAACTTTTTATGAGATGAAGCTGAGCTGCAAAACATGTGTGGATTTGGAGACTACTGTTTCTGACTGGTGAGATATGAGCACTTTTTTTCTATAGTACTAGAGTTGGACTGATTGGATTAATGTATGTTAGGCATATAAACTGGAATTGCAGAGAAGAAAAATATGTTCCCATTGCAAGTAATTCTTTGTAGGTAATGGTGTAACTGCATGAGCTTTTCAAGCTATTGACATTTACTCTGGATGATTGGAAAAGACTTATATTTCTTGACTCCCAGGTATACTAATATGCATATCTCTAAGAGGAAAGGGAGTATAATGGCCTTGCCAGGGCTGTCTATAGTTGATGGGACACCCAGCGCCATCAAATCACAGGCTGCACTGAATGTGATTAGGGGCTGTCACAATACATTTAGCCCTCATCGGTTAGAGAGAGGATCCTGGGCAAAGGTCATTCACTACAGCAAAGTGGGCATTTAGTGCTTTTATTTGTGCTAATGGTAAATGATAGTTAATGAAAATCATTTATAAACCTTGTCCAAACCAGTGTTTCTCTGGAAAACGGCGGCTGGCTGCCTCTTGGAAGGACTGTAATTGCAATACGGTTGACGCCATGTGATAGTAATTGGGCTTACAGCTTAATGAACTCTGTGTCTGGTAACTCATTTCCACATACTGGGAAAACGGGCAGAGGAAACAGCCTTGCCTGATGGGGGCTTGCGCCTAGACTCCCTCCCGTTGAACTTTGTCCGTTTGTACTCGGAAGTGAAATATACCACCTTTGATACGATGCACCCAGACTGAGACCTCATGCTTTTGAATTATGGTTGACATGTGCCCTAATGATGATTAATAGCCTTTTCAAGTACACTAGTTTTTTTAAAGGTCATTTAATCTTTATGAAGCAGCTTAATTGAAAATTTATCCTCTTAATACACCTGGCATTCGTTCTGTGGGGGAAAAGATACAGTCACCACAAGTTGATGAGAAATAATTTACTTGGTCTTTCTTCTCTTTCTTCAGATTTACATTAAACACCTTAAAATTTTCATCTGCCTAAGGACTGGTATTGGGATGAAAATGTTTCTGAAGGTAGTCTGGAGAAGACTCAAAAGTTTGGTTAGGGACAGAGCAATAGTATAGTGGGAATGGCTTTTACTTCTCGTGGCTGACCTGGGTTCTATGCCCGACAACCTATATGGTCCCCCTAGGACCACAAGAGCCAGGAGTAATGCCTGAGCATAAATGGATGTGACCCCAAAAGAAAAACAATGAATAAATAAATAATTTTTAAAAAAATATAAAAAGTTTGATTAATACAGAAAAGCTCACATTTGCTGAGTACTTACTGTGTGCTAAAACCTGGTCTATATATCTTCTGTGAAGGAACTTCTTTACTCTTTTTTCAGGAACCCTATGAGATCTGGGTGAAAAGCACCAGCAGTCACGTTCCCTCAGTTTTCAGATGAGGAGAACAGGAAAGAGAAGTTGAGTTTCTCACTCCAGTCAGGCAGCTATTGAGGACTGCATTTATCTCAAATGTCATTGTGTGTTCGTTAGCAGAAGGGTTCTCTGGAAGGATGTCAGCCCCTGCCTATACCTGTTCGTAGGTGCTCTTGTGCAGTGCACAGCCCGGGCAGCCAGTGTGGCAGTATAGCTGATGAGTGACAGATTATGCAGCATTATTGAATGGAAATCGACTGTGATGTTAAGTTCTCCATAGTCACATTTTGAACACAAAAAGGGCGAGAGAGATGTCTCCAAAGACAGAACTTATGTTCACTCTCTGCTACCACATGATGTCTAAAGCTATGTTCTAGTGATTTCTATTTGAATTTAGCCAATATTTCAAGTCCTCAGTAGCCATATATGCTACTGGTCTGAACAGTAAAAATATAAAGTACCCTCATCTAGCTTTTATTTAAAGAATAAGCTAAATAATTAACGCTGACGTTCTTAATTTACAAAATTCAACTTTCTCTTCTCCTTCCATCCACTCCTCACCTCTTTCCTTCTCTTTTTAGTCAGGGTTTTACACAGGTAGGTATTCTTCCACTCCCAGACCAAAGGAGAAAATCTTATTAGAGAACATTAGGTAATTCAAAACATGAATCAGAAGTCCCTCAGGCTGCTGTCATTGTAATTATGAAATCTTTGTTTTGCATACAAAGGATATATCGTTAGTATAGTGACATCTTGGTTGTACTGAGCCTGACCATCCCTGTTAATAGATTGTCAAGTTCTGTGGTTTCTTTAGTTGCTGTCATTTTGCCATTCAATCTGTACATTGCATTTCAGTTTAAGATGAGCAAAGACCTTTTTAACTTAGTCTCTCTGTAATGCATGCCAGAAGCTTAAAAACATTCTGGACATTGGTTAAAGACTAAATGATGTTGTCACTCTACAGAATTAGACAAAAAATATCAGAGACACGAAAAATACCAGTCAGGCCTTGCATTTCTCCCCTGAACAATGCTGTTAGCATGATCTAACGAGTTAAACTTAATTTATAAAGTCTTTTCTTAAATAATAATCTATTTCATTCTTTTTAGTAATAGGGTATGAATCAGACTGAATGTCATCAGTCTTTGGCTGGTCATGTCTTTCTGGAGCGTGTTCAAGATTTTTTTTGAAACTCTATGGAAAGTGATGACATCATATAAAAGGATTTGTAGAGCTTTAATTACTAGTTGATTATCAGGATTGCAGTCTGGGAAACCAGCCATCCGATGGAGAATGGCACTTGGGTGGTGTGGCCTGGTTTCCTTGAAGCAAGGACAGCTGCATACAGCATAGAATTTTGTGAAGAACACAGGGGGCATTAGCATCTGAGATTTGCCCTGACCTCTCTCACTGATCTTCTGTCAGTAACATAAGAGTTTGAATTCTAGTCCTAGTGATTGTCATAAAAGAAAGAATGAGAATTTATGTAAGTGCTCAGCTTTGAGCATAGAGAGGGTTATCACTTCACTTGTATCACTTGTCTTTCCGTTCATCATCAATTTGCTCGAGTGGACACCAGTAACATCTCCATATGTCCTATCACATGCTAGTAGAACCCAAGGGCATCTGCTTGCTCCAGAAACATAAAGAGCCTCAAACCATTCCATCAAGTCATGGGAATGGGGGGCTATAGTATTACTGGTTTTGGGCACATCAAATACGACAAGGCGGCTTGCCAGGCTCTGCTGTGCAGGTGGGATACTCTTGTAATCGCCTCTCATATCATGCATTTATTGATGAACTGTGTGGCCGCAAAGCAGCCATGCGAGTCGGGCTTGTGATCAGCTCTTCTGCTGGGTGGAGCTCTAATGAGTGGGGTGTCCAGATGTGGAAAATGGTGGCCCTCATGGTGTGGTGGTGCCTCTGGCTTCTTACAAGGCTTTGCTGGGGTGGCGGGCCAGGGCTAGAACACGCCTTCCCTCCCGCACCTCTGATCAGCTGGGCACAGGGAGAGCTAGTAGCAGCTCTGCCCCGTGCATGTGAGTCTCTGGATCAGGCATACCTGGGCTGGGCTTGAAAAGACTGCTGTAGGGTGGGTCTCTTTCGAGCCGGGCTTGTGTTCAGCTCTTCTGCTGGGTGGAGCTCTGACAAGTGGGGAGATGTATTTCAAGGTATATGTATTTGTGGATACATATACCTTGAAAAAAATGATAGAAATTTTGTGTTCAAGTCAAATAAATACAAACACTGAGGTATTTTTGTGTAAATAAGCACCACATCCTAACTCTCTTTGGGCTAATAGAAAGGGATTTAGAGAGAGAATGCTGAAAGGATGATAGAATGGCTAGTAGACTGAAGGATAATACTTGGCAATAGATTACTAATAGGCCAACTCTTTGTATCTGGCTTTAGATGTACCTAAATAGGCCAGTCTTATGATCTGGTACCATTTCACTAAGAATGGAAGCACAGTATTGTGTGCAATGGCTGAAAAATGTATTACATGAAGCTGCCTTAATAGGGCTACTGTGTGGCTGACTTTATACTTCTATCAAAATAATAAGATGCTGGGAGCCAAAATAATCAATGAATGATACTATGTGTTCTAAGTTGTATAATATATGCAGTCATTGAGGTCAGTTGCAACTGATTCAATGTTTCAAACCAGTATTTCAACCTCTATAAAATAAATCAAGTTTCAATACAGATGTTGATTTTACTCAGGAGCAATTGCTATTAACAGTTGCTTGCATTTGTTCTGATTTTATTAACTTTTAGTGATACTGATGTTCCATTTCACCTTGATTTACTTCCTAGGGACAGAAGTTGTTTGACATAGCCAACTATCTTTCTGGTGCTTTGGTGTTTCGAGCCCTTGACCTTGTAGCAGCTGCTTGATCTAAGCAGCTGTTAACAATTTCTCAGTGGAATGCTATGTCCCTTTCTAGTTTCCCTCTTCTTTATCTCTTGTATGCCCAAAAAGCAAGGAGACAAGAAATATAAATTATATTACAGTTTTAGTCAACACAGGCTTAAAAATAAACAACACTACAGAATTTATTATTGTCTTTGGACACCAAGCTTCTTTTGGCAGTTAATATCTTAGTTTATTCTCTTATTTTCTGCATTTGAGATTGTCCTTAATGTACCCAAAGTTAGGAATTATCTTTGGCAGAAATTTTTTTTCTGTTTTAGAAAATGCCCCTGGATGGTGTCAAATAGGTCTATGTGGTTGATGGAGACAGTGGGGAAACCTGTGTGGTGTTTCCTACACATTTCTTTCAGGTCCTACAAAGATAATTTTGACATTTTAATGTAGTGTCAATACACATTGTAACAAAGAGCAATTTTTTTTGTAATGCAAGGCGTATAGTCCGAGGTCCGTTCATTCATGTCACTGATTGATTGATGCAGCACCTGTTTTGCATAATTATTCACACTTCAAGACAGTGATTATAATCTAGCTGACAACAAAATTTGTGAAATAGCATAATTCTGTTAGAGTTGGTTCCTTATTATTTTCCTCCAAAAGACATTATCATTTTTGGACTCCTTTGCGATAATTTTGGGTATGGGAAATTCCCATGGTGAAAAGAATGGCAGCTAGGAAGGAAGAAAAGAGGCTCTGTTACAGTGTCCGTGATGCAGCGGGTCACTTATGAGGAAACACAACTCTGAAGTGAGACAGAAATTCTTGCATGTATCCCCAAACTTCTCTCAGTGACTTGTAGAATACAGATGCAGTTTTGTAATTCATTGTTTGAGCATCATGACTTTTCTTTATGTAATGCTTCTTATTTTTAGACAGGCACACGAGGACCCAAATTTCCAGAGATGGGGCTCTGATAGGTGTAAGTTGAGAAAATGAAAACTGCTGGAAAATATGTTAATTGTTGGAAACCTCATTTCATTGAAGTTATTTTAATTCCTTGCCTACAAATGAATCTGGTAGCAACTCTTTCAGTAGCCTATGATAGAAATCCTAACAGCTATTTCAAGAAAAATGAAATATATTGGATTTTGCAACTTGGAATTTCTGGCATAGGGCTACTTTCAAGCTCACTTGACATCAGGGTTCAATAATTTGTTCCTTTCTTACAGTGTCTCACTTTCTGGCCACAAATCTGTCAAACATGGCTCCAAGCCTGGCAGGCGCAGTGGGAGTTTTCTGGCTAGAAGTCCCAGAGGTATTACTGGCTATGACTAGACCTTGTATCTGTGTCTGAATGATTCATTGTAGTTAAGGTGACTATCAAATCTGTATTGACTTGGGAATGGGTTATTCTCTATGTTTGTAACTTGGAGACAAACTCCTTCTTCTCATACTGTATTCCTTCCTGTTGGAATACCTTATAGACAGTGTCATTTTAAATACAATACAGATAATGATAATATATAAGAAGACACTAATTGATTGTCTTGGGAATGACGTTGTATGTCATTTAAATAGTTTTTACTTTTCTGTGGTTTCTAAATTATCAGTTTTGAGATTGTCAAATATTTATCAGTAGAAAAACGTGCCTTCATTGTAGCTACATCTTTGAAGTTACTCTATTATTACATTGTAGGTTATTTTTTTCCCCTCCTACCTCTTCCTTTGCATTTTTTCTTTAAAAATCTTACTTCAAAAAAAGGTTAAAAGGTTAAAACAAATCTAGTTTAAAACCTAGACTCTCATATATGCTTTACTTCTTCAAACTATTTGAAATATTTTGAGTGTGGTATAGGAGAGAATCTAATTAGATTTTTTTCTTCCAAATGAGAAAAATGAAAATGCTCTGAACATTCTTGTAAAATGCTCAGATACATGGAGCAGAGCTGCTACCGGTTCTCCCTGTGCCCAGCTGATCATGAGGCACCCAGGAGGGAAGGCGGGTTCTAGCCATGGCCCACCATCCCAGCAGAGCCTCGCAATAAGCCAAAGGAACCCCCCCAAACCATGAAAGCCACCATTTTTAACATCTGGACTCCACAACTTGTCAGAGCTCCACCCAGCAGAAAAGCTGATCTTTCCATGTTGATGTTCATCAATAAATGCACGAAATGACAGGCTACTACTAGAGTGTCCCACCCGCATGGCAGAGCCCTGCAAGCTACCTATGTCATATTTGATATGCCAAGAACCAGTAACATTTATAGACCTCATTACCATGACCTGAAGGAATGGTTTGAGGCTCTTCATGTTCGGAGTGAGCAGATGCCCTTGGGCTGCACTGGCATGTGACAGGATGCATGGAGATGTTACTGTTTCCCACTTGAGCAAATCGATGAACAACTAGAAGACAAGTGATACAAGTGATTTCTTGTGTATGTGGTGAGGGAGGCAGCTGGGGTGACTGCACATCCAGTAGTGCTTAGGTCTTAGTTCCACTGTGTGCTCAAGGATAACTCTTGGCAATCTCCTGGAGGACCACATCTGGTGACAGGGATCAAACCTGGATCATTTGCATAGGAGGAACACACACCACCCATTTGTTTTACCTCACTGGTCTCTCAGAAAACTTCACTTCACTTGATAACTTGAATCCTGTTATTCATCGATTTGCTCGAGCAGGCACCAGTAACATTTCCATTGGACCCTATCACTTGCCAATGTAGCCCAATGGCATCTGGTTGATTCAGGAATATGAAGAGCCTCAAACTGTTCCTTCAGGGTCTTGACAAGAAAGTCTGACCATCTTGTAGGTGGGCGGCCACGTGATCTTTTGACATCCCATGGGATCCAGTCGGTAATGGTTGTAGTCCAGCGGTTGTCTCCAAATCCCATTACATGTCCAGCCCATCTGATTTTCGATGCTTGGCAAATGAGACAGCATCCCTGATTCTGGAATAGCGATGGAGGTCAAAACTCTGGATTCCTTCTCACTTGAGTGAGGTGTGATATTTCAAGCATAGCTCTTTCGATTCCTCTCTGGGAGACCCGAATAGCATTCTCATCCTGCTTTCGTAGGGCCCAGGTCTCTGAGGCATATGTTAATGCAGGGAGAATGGTGGAGTCAAAGAGATGTGCCTGGAGCCGGAGGTTCTTTGTCCTTTTAACTATTTCTTTGATACCTTTGAAGGCAATCTATGCTGCTCTCTTCTTCCTGTGCTGCTCAGGTTTTAGGTTATTCATAATGTTGACTTCTCGACCTACGTACACATAACTGCTGCATTCAGAGATATCTGTTCCATTGAGAGTGAATGGGGCCTCTTGAACTAGTTCATTTTTCATAAACATAGTTTTCTTTAGATTCAGCTGTAGACCTATCTTTCCACATTCTCACTCGAAGTCAGCCAGCATTTGTGCTGCTTGGCTAATGTTTGGTGTTATTAGAACGATGTCATCAGCGAAGCGGGAGGTGGTGTAGTTGCCAACCGTCTATCTTCATTCCAATTCCTTCCCATTCTAATTGTCACATGGTGTTCTCGAGGGTGGTGCTGAAGAGTTTTGGTGAAATGGTATCACCCTGCCGAACCCCTCTTTTGACATCAATGATCACTTCCTTGTAGAATGGTAACATCCTGTGGTGAATCCAAAATACAGCTCACGAAGGATCTTGATGTATTGGGTTTGATCACCCTGTTTGGCTAGGGCTTTCGATGACTGCTTCAGTCTTCACAGAATCAAAGGCTTTCTTTAAATCAATTGGTGGCATTGGTGTCCTTGTCAACACGAACATGGCTGTCAACATTCATTCATTTGAATGCCTAACAAACCGTATCGGAAGAATACACTTGAAGAGATGTGGCCCACTGCCAGCAATTTCTATCTTTATTGTCTACGCACCAACATCTACATACAAGGAAGATGAAATTGAGAAATTCTACATGGAACTGGAGGAGTTCTATAAAAAAGATCATACCTTCTACAAGATCATAGTTGGTGATTTTAATGCCAAGATAGGACCAAGAAAATCGGCTGAAGAACTCCACATCGGGACCCATGGCCTAGAATGGAATAAACAGGGTGAGAGACTATCTGAGTTCATCATGTCCATCAAGACCATTCATGGGAACTCACAATTCCAGAAGGCTGAAGCGAAACGTTGAACATGGGAATCTCCTGGTGGACAGTTCCACAATGAAATTTACCACATCATCTTCAATCGACGGGTTTTGTCTGACCGATGTTGCTGTTGTCCCCAAATTCCAAACAGGATTGGACCACTGTCTCCTTCATGCAAAATTCTACTTCACGCAATGGGGAGAAAAGGCTGCAAAGTTTAAGAAGAGAACACCCAGAACGACCAACAACTGGGAACTGTTTGGCACCATTGCAGCAACATGGGAAGATACCATCATTGATGACATCGATGAAGAATACAACCAACTGGTTCAGCACCTCCATGATTGTGGGAAGAATGCCAAGAGAGAGAAAGACACAAAACTCTTGAGCTCATTTGCCAACGTGGCAAGGGGCTAGCCTTAGGCGACCAAATGCTAACATCCAAGCTTGCAAAGCGATGCAGAGAAGCAATAAAAGAAGACCTCAAAGACAGAAGAGCAGAAATACTGGAAGATGCAGCAGAAGCTGGGAAAAGCATTCGCACCACCCGCCTGTCCTTCGCCAACTATAAGACCAAGATGACTGCCCTCCGACGCCCTGATGGATCTATATCTTCCAGAAAGGCAATGGAGAAGATTATCCAGGACTTCTACTCAGATCTCTTTGATAGCCACGTCCACTTGCCCACATACCAAATTCCGCGGGATGGATATGTCATTCCCAGTGTCCCTCCCTCTGAAATCCGACATGCCATATTGTCGGTAAAGAAGGGAACAGCACCAGGCCCAGACAAAGTCAGACCCGAACACCTGAAGCATCTGCTGTCGGTACTCATCAATACACTAGCTTGGCTCTTCACACTCTACCTGTCCGAATGCAAGGGGCCTTCCTAATGGAAAACCAGCAGGACAGTTCTACTGTTTAAGAAGGGAGACATTTACGACATCGGCAACTATTGCCCCATCTGCCTCTTTTCTGTCATCTACAAGATGTACAATAGAGTCATCCTGAACAGGATTGGCAGAACACTAGATGAAGGACAACCATGCGAGCAAGCTGGCTTCCGGAAAGGATTCAGCACAATCAAGCATATCCACACGGTAACCAAGCTCATTGAGGTTTGTAGGGAGTACAAGATGCCGCTCTGTCTCATGTTAATTGATTTAAAGAAAGCCTCTCAGATAATATTTTTTGAAAATTTATTTCTTATCATTGATTTGAAAAAAGTTTACTTCTTTGTGTTTAATTAAAAGAGACTTCTCCAAAGTTCAAGATAATTCTATGCAAGTCAACTGAATCTGGTTAGAAGAGAGAAAACAATTCATGTTTTGGGAAAACAGGAAAGAGTTAGTGTTTCAAATCCTTGTACTACAATGCATATTAGAGTACATATGATTAAACATGAGAAACTCATTTGTAAACAGTCAGGAATAGTTGGTAATAAGCCTTGCCAAATTTAATTCTTATACCATGTAGAAAACTGATATGGATGTCTGAGGGAAAATGCACCAATTTATTAATATTAGTACATGAATAAGACATTCATAGTATAAGGTTTTTAACTTTTTGTATAGTTACATAGTGTCCCATTTTAATTTTATTGATAAAGTTTTATATTCCAAAGCATAATACTCATTATTTGGATGAGATTTCAGAATGGAACTGAAATGGAAGTATTTAATAGGTACAGATTTGAAATTTAATTATTAAAAGACAATTTTTTTAGCATCTTATCTTACTCCATAGTGATCCCTGGAACATATATTATTGATGCTTTCAGAAAGAATTGAAAAAAGTCTCAGTGATCTTTTAGTTATTATGTTAAAAGTCATGTATGGAATGACCCCTAAAGTTATTTCAAGTTTGTAAGTTCTTGAAGTCAATAGAAATATTGCTTAGAAAAGAGTTCATTTTAAGTGCTTTATTATTTTCTTAGCTCGAGAATTTAATATTGTTTTTTTGAAATACTGTGGATTTTGCTGATAAAATGGTTGAATTTTATTTCATAATCTTAGCACTCCCATTGTGTTCACCACCATTCGAACTCAGTTTTATTCAGTTTCCTCTCCTCCTTACAAGTATCAGTGTTTGCTTTCTGAAAAACGTCAGTTGTGGTCACTGTCATCTCTCAATCACTTGGTAAGATTTAAAATTTCTGTGAATGGGCTATAGCTTTCTCTCTCTTGAGATTTAGCGTACTAATGAGACCATCTGCTTAGATATCTTTAGCATCTATTTAAATGCTTTTAGAGTTTGTTTAATTGATAATCAAGTTTCAGGCCTGTTGATTAACAAATAAGTTTCATTTTTGGTGAACTCTGTTTCCCATTCCAAAAGGCATAATTCCCAATGCCAAATATCAGAACTCTCTGTAAACAGAATTTTTCAAGTCAGGTGTCATGTTGAGTTTGAATTGCTCTAATGAGATATCTAACAGAAGCCAGCTGCTGAGTTGGGAGCTGTAAGTGAAGGGGCTATGCCCCATGTCTAGTAGCGTTCTGAAGAGACTTCATGCTCGTGCACATTTTCACCTTGTAGTTCAAGCCTGGATTGAACTCATGTATAGGAGTGTAACATTATTCTTTACACTCTTGTTTCCAGCTGCCCTACTTTTATAATTGTCTCCAGTTTGAATTTTCTCTTTAATCTCCAACTCTGTCAAGTTTGAAATTCTTTGTCTACTAATTCTTAATTTTTGTGAGAGGATGAGGTCTGCTTCTGACAATTGTCATTGTATGGATAATTGAGCATTACTTATACATTTATATAAAAAGTATAATGCCACACAACATTGTTATTTGGGTCCAAAGTATTTAATATATGTACATATGTACAATTATACCCCTCAGTAAGATATTAATTTGTTTGTATTTTCCTCATGAGCTAAAATCTCATAATCCCAGTGCAGCATTCAGTATCTTTAAATCTGGTTGCTGGATTCAGGAGGTACATAGAAACCAAGCTGAGGGATGGGATCAAGTTAAAGACGTAGTGACCATCTCAGTGCAGAAAGAGCGTAGAGACCATCTCAGTGCAGAAAGACATAGTGACCATCTCAGTGCAGAAAGACGTAGTGACCATCTCAGTGCAGAAAGACGTAGTGACCATCTCAGTGCAGAAAGACGTAGTGACCATCTCTCAGTGCAGAAAGACGTAGTGACCATCTCAGTGCAGAAAGACATAGTGACTATGTGCAGAAGGAAAGAGGATGATATGATCCTTGGGTGAGATGACTCTCACTCCCAGGATACTTCATAGTGAGCTTCGAGTTTATTGCTTTGTAGAACTTTTAAAAAGATAAGTGAGAAGTTCATCGGATTAAGTGTATAATGGCAAGGAGACTTGGGGCTCTCAAGGGGCCATTGTTATTGAGGCCCCTGGAGCAAAGTCAAAGAACTGCAATTTCGGAAAATTCAAAGAGGAATGTGCTCACAGAAGAAAGCAGATCTGACTGCAGTAGCTGCAAACTTCTCTCTGAAATAATGATAGAAGCAAATTACACAGAGATGGTGTAAGAATGAATCCTGTTAAGATAGAACTTCAGCTATTGGTTTTCATGTAATCAAGCTGAGCCTTGTTGGGTTAAGAAATATATTTCTAGTTTGAAAGTAAGTGTTTATGAATATTTATGACAAACCAAATGCAGATATGCTTTGTTGTTGATTTTACATTCTTTCATAGAACACTGCATGTTTATATAGATGTGAGTATTGATATAAACTTATTTGTGAGGACTTAAAAATTGGAGCTGGAACAATAGTCCAGCGGGTAGGGGCATTTGCCTTGCACGCAGCTGGCCCATGCCGGCCGGGTTCGATCCCCGGCATCCCATATGGTCCCCGAGCACCGCCAGGACTATATTTCCTGAGTGCAGAGCCAGGAGTAACCCCTGAGCATTGTCAGGTTTGACCTAAAAAAGCAAAAAAAAAAATATTTTTTTGTGTCAATAGCTGTTTCCTATGTTTGTTTTAGTGAGGAAATAAATTCTTTGGAAATGATTTTGATAAAGTTAAAGCCTTGTAGGCAAGGTCTATAGGACCATTCTAAGCAAGTGACTAAGTATATTGGTAGTGGAAGAAGTTGGTGGAAAAGAGAAGGGAGGAGAGAAGAATGGATAATTGAAGTGAAAGAGACAAAAATCTGTCAGCAAATTGAGTTATCTACAAAGAGAGGAGGGCAGGGCAACTTCCCAGTGTTGTGTTGGTTGAAGGATATGTTCATATTAAGATGTATGTCATATGTGTGGCTGCATGTTGAATTCAGGTGGAGAATTTATCAGCCACCCCAGTGCATGGTTGTGGTTGTCATAGAGTCTGAAATCCATGACTGGAATGGCTCAGAGTTGAGAGGTGTTACATGAGGCTGAGTCTGATGTGAGGGAGCCAGACATCTTGTTGATTCCCTGCTGACTTTGAGGCAAAAGTTTTTTTGAATTTAAACCAGATCTCTGCAATATCCTAGAATTTCTACAGCTCAGGACAAAATTGGCTGGAGCTAGTTGTATCTGCACCAGAAAGGAAAGGGGAAAGGTAAGGTGGATAGGTGGCTATGAAGAAAGATGCCACAAATTGATGACAAGTCATTCCTTGGCCAATTTGGAGTCCTGTAACACTTTCTTTTCAGTTACAGAATAATGATATGCTTCATTATTATTTTATCTTTTCATTGTTAATTTATTCATGTGAACATTTCATCTTGTGGTACTCAGGGCTTACTCCTGGATTTCTGCTCAGCTAAAATTCTTGGCAATGATGGAGGTTCATTTGGGGTGCCAGGTATAGAACCTGAGTTGACTGTGTGCCAAGCAAGTGACCTGGTTGCTGTACGATCACTCCATCACCCTCTGGATAGTTTTTACTACATGAAAAGGAAGGCAATTGAAGGTTTAAAGGATGCTATTAGATGCTTCCTGGCTTGCTGGCTCAGAAGGGCTCTGCCTGTGCCAGGGTCACTGGGGATGACTATCAGTTCCTGATGGGAGGCAGGCAGTAGAGCAACCTCACATCGCACATCTTTTGCAGTCTTCTTTCTGTCTGGATTTCTTTGAGGAATTTCAAATACTCTGGTTATTTACCGGGGGTGAGAGGAAGAAGAAAGGAGAAGGGGAGGAAGGGAAGGAAAGTAGGGGGGGAAGAAGAAAGGGCGGGAATAAGAGGGAGAGAGGAGAGTAAGAGTGAGGCTGATGAGAGGGGAGGGAGAGAGAGGATAGAGATGCTTTCAATTCTCTGTCCTCATCTTTTTTGGTGGGCGGGGTGAAGTTTGGGTTATGCATAGCAGTGCCAAGGGGTCATTTCTGGTGGTGACAGTGAGGGGTTTTGATCTGGGGTAGGTCACATGCCAGGCAAGTATCTTCCAGTTATATCTCTCTAGCCACTCCCCCTATTTTAATTCTTTCTCTCTGGCCAGCTTTCTTATTCGTTAGTGGGGACTGAGGATATAATTCAACAAGATTAATTCATTCACATTATTATGCAATAAGAGTAGTTATTTATTTCTATCTTGTAGGATCTATCATCTACCTATTATTTATCAATCTGGCAATCCATCCATCCTTCCTTCCTTCCTTTTTCCTTCCTTCCTTCCTTCCTTCCTTCCTTCCTTCCTTCCTTCCTTCCTTCCTTCCTTCCTTCCTTCCTTCCTTCCTTCCTTCCTTCCTTCCTTCCTTCCTTCTCTTCTCTCCTTCCTCCTCCATCCATCCATCCACCATCCATCCATCCATCCATCCATCCATCCATCCATCCATCCATCCATCCATCCATCCATCCATCCATCCACCATCATCCATCCTCTTCAAAACCTCAGTTAAAGCATTTCCTCCCTCCTTAATTAGCTATGTTTATCATCAAAAGTTCCTTTTATCACATGCATGTGAGAACATTTCATTTACTTTACTTCACTTGTCTTCCTGTTGTTCATCTATTTGCTTGAGTAGGCACCAGTAACATCTCCATACGTCCTGTCACATGCTAGTATAGCCCAAGGGCATCTGCTTTCTCCAGGAACATGAAGAGCCTCAAACCATTCATAACTAATGAAATAACATTTCATTAGTTATTGGAATTTAAATTGTACATAGATTGATCTTATTTTCTCAGAAATGGGAAAACTTCTTAGTAATAGAAAAAATTGGTTGTTGTTGAGCTGGATGCTAATGAGAGTTAATTCTTCACACAAGGAATGTAAACAATTACTTGGCATCTCAGGATCTTTTTGGCCTTGCATGCTCTGGTTATTTCACATGCTCTATTTTTCTCATTGGGTCATTTCATATTTATTTATGTTTTCAGGGGAACCTCACATTCCTTGGGGCTGCATAGAAGACCCTGGAGTTAACCTTGCTCAATTTCATTCTGTTGTGCAGGTGACACTGAGATATATAATCTCTTTGTTTAGTGCTCAGTTTATCAAGAATCTTGACTGAATCTTGACTACGGATGCTTTGAGTCTATGATTTCATTTTCTTATAAACTTTGAACTACATGAATCTGCTGAGAGAGTCTTTAGTGGATTGTTACTTAGTAGAGAAGTAGAATAGACCTTAGAATAATTTCTAGGAGCCAAAATTCCTGGGTTCCTTTGGTTTGCTTGCCTCATTGAATGGCTGTGGAAACTGTCTGCTTTTCTGTCTATAAAATAGGAATAAAAATGTTACTATATCATGGCTTTGATTGAGTAATGAATTAATACATGTACAGGAAAAGAGATGACACATAAGTATATAAGACATTAACTATTATTCGTGGTAAAACCCTTTAGTGTTTGATATGGTAGTCAAGGTACAGTTTTTTCTTCTCTTTTTTCATTTGTGAAGTACATTCTTATTGCATCCTTGGCGAGTTACTTTCTGTGATGGGGGTACAAATATAGAATGTTTCCTGATGAAGTAAGTACTAAATAACTATAGCCTTGGCTCTGTTCAAGGAAGCCACCCTGTGCAGGCCAAGAGCTGCATTTGTGTTGAAAGCAGAAAGGCCTAAAGGTGTTCAGGAACTCCCAATCTATGTCCATCTTTCTTTGTCTAGCTGTAACCAAAGTGGGCATATTTATCCATTTTGATTAGAAGGTAAATCAATACCAGCATACAGATTCCTTCCAGCTTATTCCCAGAGCTCCTTTCAGCTTAAGGCAAAGGAAAATACTCTTTCCTACCAATGTATTTTTACTGGAATCAGACATTGGATAAACTACCGTGGAGCCCAAGGGTGGACAATATATTAGGAGTGTATACAGACCCCTCTGCCACTTGCTGTCTGCTTCCCTCCTTGAGATTGTTTGAGGACTCCTAACCACTGTAAGCTTTATTTAGCTGTATAATAAAAGCCAGAGTTCATGTGGTAAATGGCCTAGAAATGTTTTCAGGGAATATGAATTAGTGAGCCCATAAGCGACCCTTTATTGTTATAATTATTTTAATCGTGTGAAGAATTATTAATGGTATATGCATGTAATAAATCATTCTAAATATTTCTATGTTGGTGGGTTGAACCCAAGGCCTCATACATGAGGACGTGTACTCTACTTCTGAGCACACTCCTAGCTCTCAGCAGATTTTTATTGAGCATTTACTGCGTTCTAGGCCCTATTCCAAATACTAGCAGTATAAAAAGTTTATAGTTTTCTTGGCTCATGTGGGAAAGTAGAGGTCCTGATGTTTTTTTGTCACTACTTCAGTTCCAACACTTGCTTTCTTCATTTAGTCCTGACATAGTTTTGGAGTCTGATTTGAGTAACTTTATGCAAATATAGCATATGGGTCATGTTTGATTTCATATCTGATTTTCTGTGGCATATGAGTGCTTTTATACTTAATAATGGATGAAAATAATCTTAAGGATAGTATTTCATAACATGGGTAAGTTGGACAGCACCTGAATTTCAGTGTCTGAAAATAAAGTTCAGAGTACAGAGTATTAACATGCCATTGCTTTATGGTCATCTATGGCTCACTTGTATCACTTGTCTTCCGTTGTTCATCGCTCTGCTCAAGTGGGCACCCATAACATCTCCATATGTCCTGTCATGTGCTAATGTAGCTCAAGGGCATCTACTTGCTCCAGGAACATGAATAACCTCAAACCATTCCTTCAGGTCATGGGAATGAGTTCTATAATTGTTACTGTTTTTTGGCATATCAAATATGACACGGGTAGCTTGCCAGGCTGTGCCATGTAGGTGGTATACTCTTAGTAGTAGGCTCTCATCTCGTGCAACCTGCACTCAGATACACGGGGCAGAACTGCTACTGGGTCTCCCTGTGCTCAGCTGATCATGAGGTGCCTGGAAGGGAAGGCGGGTTCTAGCCCTGGCCCGCCATCCCAATAGAGACTCAGAAGAAGCCAGAGGAACCCCCCACTATGATATCAATAACCAAGGCCATGCAAAACATTAATCAGGAAGTCTTGTCAGTGGGTGGAATCTACTGCAAGTGTGTGGGAGTCAGAGGTTGGTTAAGACAGAGAAAGGAACAGTGTACTAATAATTATTTGAAATGATAATACCAGCCTAGAACTGAGCAATGAATGTAGGCAAAGGGATAAACATGATAACCTCTAACTGTATGTATTGTAAGCCACAATGTATAAGAGAAGGAGAGAGAGAGAGAGAGAGATGAAAATTGTCTGCCATAGATGCAGGCTGGGGAGGGGGAAAATCATAGGATATTGGTAGAGTGCAATGGGCACTGGTGGAAGGATGGGTGCTGGAACACTGTATGACTGAAATCCAAACATGAGCATCTTTGCAATTGTATATCTCACAGTGTTACAATCTGACCACTACTGGGTGCTGATAGGATGCCTTCCAATGGATCTTTCAGGAAGTAAGCAAGCATGTCTGTTACTAATGTTAGACTTGGTACTGAAACAGGGATGATGGCAGTTACATTTCAGTAAACTTTTGATGCATCCTATTTCATTTTATTTGGAGAGGTCTTTAAATATATTTCCTTTATTTGGGAATGTTTCTCTGAGAAATAATGCCTCATTTTCTGCATTTATAACTCCTCCTAATGCTTTAAAAGGCATAAGCTCACTCTCCTATAATTAGGAATAAAAGCTGGGAAAGATTTTTTTCTGTCTTTTTTTTTTTTTTTGAGAGCAGAGCAGGAAAAAAGCATTTGTATGAGTAGTTTGTGACTATGTTTTGATTGCACTAACTGGGTTTGATGGTCTTTCCTGTAGTTCTCTGAATTGTGTGTTTGGGTTTCTTGGTCAGAGTTCTGTAGTTAACTTTTGTATTCTCGTTTCAGTGTTTCAGTCACATTCATTTTCAGTCCACGCCACACAGAGTATGGTATTTATTCTCACTTTCTCCACCTCCTCAGCAGTATGCTTATACACACAGATGCATGCATGTATGAGTGTGTCCTTGCTCTCGTGCATATGTATACAAACACACACAATACACACATGGCACTATTGTAAAATTAAATACTTGCTGACATGTTACAACATTACCAGTATCCTGGAAGAAGGATATGTGCTTTTGCTGGATCACCCCTGCACCTGGTCGGGGTGATCACCTTCATGGTAGTTCAGGGAATAACCGTGTCCTGACTCCCTTTTCAGTGATCAGTCACCTATTGCTTGGGTGAAGAGCAGAAGCCCAGAAGTGATCCTTCTTAAAACCTGCTGGCAATATGATAAGACTTTTCATCCAAGTTCTGTGGAGAAGTTCTTTTATGTTTTACTCTGCTATATTTTATATTTTACTGTGTCTATTTCCTTTTTGGGATATGTGATAAAATCTTAGACATAACTTAAAACAGAACCACAGTTCATTTATCTATTAATTTTCATTGTCTTATAACACCATAGAATTTAAGGAGTTGAGCGTTATGCCACTATAAGTTATGACTGCCCCATTTGTCATCACAGTTGCCACTAGAGTTCCCTTCCCACCTTTCCCTTCTCTCTGGCAGCCATTTAGTTGCCATCAAGTCAGGTGTTTCTTTGGAGGGAGGGAACTGTGCTCAAGGCTTACTTCTGGCTCTGTACTCAGGGCCACTTGTGGTAAGGCTCCACAAGTGGCGAGACCATAAGGGAGCCAGAGATTGAACCTGGGTTGTCTGCAAGGCAAGAGCCTTATCTGCTGCACCATCTCTCCAGCTCCTAAATCTAGGTATTATTTTATGGCCAGTTCGTTTGCCGAAGATTATTTAATTTATGTTACTACACGAGTGAAACTGTCTTGTATGTATTTCTGTGTTACTTCCTTGTTGCTCATAGCCTGATCATCTCAAGTTCCACTCACTTCAACCATGGAATGATTAAAAATGGCATAAGGTCATCCTTCTTAATGTCAGAGTAGCATAATTCCAGTGAGTTATACTTTGTGGCAGAGAAGAGTAATGCCCCTGAGTATTTATACCATAGGTTTTGTCCGTTCATCTGTAAGTGAACTTTCTCACTTTTCCATGATTTCCATTAAAGTGAACAATGCTGCTATGAACATAGGGTTCAAATATAAAAGCGATATTGCCTGGCTTTCCCCATTTTACTTTGTTTTTACAGTTATTGCTATATCATTGGAGTTACATTGTTATGTAACTGCAGGGATTTTACTTTATATTTTTTTGTGTGTAACTTTTCCATTCCCACCACCAAAAATTCCAGTTATGAATCCAACATTTATTGAATACTTATAGCAGCTCCTGTGCCAGTGAGTAGAGAGTCCTTATCTTCAGGGAGCACGTGGTGCTGTGTGGGGATGGGCACCTAAGCCAAGTTATAATTTGCCATGTTCATAGAAATGAAAAGCTTATGATTATTTAGTCTAGAAGTAAGAAGTCTAGTGGTTGACTAGATTTCTAGATACTAGGAACAGACAACTTGATTCAGATCTCAGCTTTACCTCTATCTCTGTACATTCAAGATCTCTATATCTTATTTTTCCTGTCGTTCAAAAGAAAATGCAATATGGATTAAGAGAACTAACAAAGACAAAAAATCTAGTAGAGTACCTGGTATATATCTAGTAAGAAACCAAGTAGTCTTCATCT
Organism: Cryptotis parvus; assembly: GCA_021461705.1. Lineage (NCBI taxonomy): Eukaryota > Metazoa > Chordata > Mammalia > Eulipotyphla > Soricidae > Cryptotis > Cryptotis parvus. The sequence continues at coordinate 182,754 of JAJIBD010029025.1, forward strand.
AATATTATTAATATATCCTCAAGTCTCATGGGCTTAAACTTTGAAAGGGAGGATCGAGCCTAAAATAGCCTAGTTAACACTTGGTATCAGGATTTTAAATAAGAAGCCAATTTCTGGTTCCTGACATTACTTAGTAACTAAAAATGTAAAATTAAGTCCTTAAATATATTTTCTGAATATTTTCCCCTTGCACTTATACTTTAGATTCAGGTTTTCTATCCCTGGTTAGTGTGTTAACAAAAAGAGAAGGCATGCATCTTTTCTGCTTACTTATAGAATCAGATAGGGAATGTTTTTCATCATGTAATCTTGGGCTTCAAAGCCTACATCTTTTAAGTTAGCTGTCTTCCTCTGGGCTTTCTAAGGAAACAGGTGATGGTAAAAACTAGACATGTTTGTTTGAATTCCTGTCTTTTAGTGTTGTACTTTTTACAGGGCATATGCACAGAGGCCCTTCAGAATCCTTGAAGTCTGAAGTATAGAAAACATCAGCATTAGGTACCAAAATGCCAGCAAATCTTCCCTCACCAATAATCTCAGCCTTCCTAATGTTTTTTTCTAAAATCATTATACTTGCTAAGCTCTTGTTGACACATTTTTCTCCTTGTCATCTTGAGGGATTATGTCTGAGAAACCTTTGAATCCTCATTAACCAGCACATATTAGCTGCTCAATCTTGTGAATAAGTAGTTGAATGAATGATTTTAGAACCTGGGTCCGTCATAAAGTATCAAGTTTAGCTTCTGTCCATATAAAGACTTAACTCTTCTCTTTCCTTTCTTTTTCTGTGTCTTATTTACAGAGAAGAAATGTAAGATTTTATAGGAGATCTGTTTGCAGGCTGGTTCTGCTCACCAACTAAACACCACCATATACAACTATACAGTAGGTAAGGAGCTCCTGTTTAAAAAAAAAAAGCAAGGCTCCTGTAAACAAAAAGCAAGGCTGCTTTTTTGTCTTCCATACAGAAAGTGCTGCCCCGTGGCTAATCTATCTAACATGGGGTTTCCCTCTCTTCCCCACTCCTCCAGGAAATTTGTTTTGCCACCTTGTACTGACTATTCTGCGCAGAGGGAGAGGTGACATCTTTATCTACTTTGCAGACACACACTATATAGTCTACTAGAGGGTGTGCTAGTAAACTCTGGATTTCATTGCTGTGCTCTATAATTAAAGAAGAAAGGGACTAGTGAATACATGTATTGTTTGTTGAGCCTGTTACCTTGAATGTTTCTCTACAATGATATAAAAACCAGTTTTCTCATCTCTTCCTTGGTCTCATGATCTGCTTGGAGAGGTTTGTGGGTATTTTTAGGTATTTTCATAGCCATGTATTCAATTTATTATAGTTCTTTTCTCTCTACCAGAACATTAACTTGAGAAGCATCTCTTACCAATGGCAAAAATTTTAGTGCCATTTGTAGATAAAGTAATCTATAAAGCATTTAAAAATTAAAAGGCCCACATAATCCCTAATTGCCCTCTCAGTCAAGATTTTTCAATTCATGCTCTCATTGAATCTGTTGCAAGAACAGCTAATGATTAGGAAACATGAATAGTTTATGTCTTTTCCCTTTGCATCTCCTGTTTGACCCTGCTAATGATTGATGAATGGGCTTCAAATTAGTCGAGCCCTCATTGCACTCCCATGGGTTGTGAAGAGTGCATAGGCATAGAAGTCATAGGCTCAGCTTTCCTGAAAGCCCATTTACACCATAGTCTCATACATCCAACCATGCTTCTCTGGACTGGTGCTAGGATAGTAAAAGTACTTTTCTGTTTCCTTCAAAACTGATAGATCAGAGTTTAAGTGAGTGGTTTTAATTGAAACCAGAAGACAACTGGCATGATAATGAATTTGGGAGTGATAAGGACATAGAGGTACTCCTAAAGGGAGCAATATATATTTTATTCAAAAGTATTTTTCTACTTTATAATATTTCAAAGGGAGCTGGAGAAGCTTTCATTTTAAAACATCAAGGGGCCGAAGCAATAGCCCAGCGGGAAGGCGTTTGCCTTGCAGCGCCGGCCTGTGCCTGCCTGGGTTCGATCCCGGCATCCCATATGTTCCCCAGAGGACCAACAGGAGTAATTCCTGAGTGCAGAGCCCGAGAACTGAGTTCAGAGTAACCCCTGAACATCGCCGGCTGTGGTCCAAAAAGCAAAAAAAAAAAAAAATAAATAAAATAAAACATCAATCTGCTACATGTTTTATTATTTCCAATTCTTTTACAACAAAATAGGACAAATAATGTACCTTTGTACTGTGATTCATACTTCCTACTGAGGGTTTGTGATTTCTGCAACTTTAGTACAAAGACCTATTTCAAAACTATTTTTATCATCCCATAACTGCATTTGCTAGTGTAGTAGACATGTTTTGGGAGGTTGGCAACATGAGGGTAAGGAGTAAGCGAGGGGACACAGCCTAGAAGAGTGTGATGGACATGGGGACATGTCTCTGCTTATAGAACAGAGTCCTCTGCATTCCAGGAGCCTGGTCCTGGCCTTGTGCTGTTGTCCATATTGTTACATACTGCCTCATTGGTTCAGAGTTGACCATGGCCAATCCCAAGGAAAAGGTTGGTATGTCAGTCAGGGTCACTTATCATTATCACTTATCTTCCATTTGTTAATTGATTTGCTCAAGTAGGTGCCAGTAATGTCTCCATTCATCCCTGTCATGTGCAAGTATAGCCCAATGGCATCTGCTTACTCCAGGATCATGAAGAGCCTCAAGCTTTTCGTTCAGGTTTTGACAAAGTTCGACCATCTCTTAGGTGGGGAGCCATGCATTCTTTTGATGTCCCATGGAATCCAGTTGGTAACAGCTCCTTAGTCCAGTGGTCATCTGTAAATCACATTATATATCCAGCCCGTCTGATTTTCATCCTCTTGACAAATGAGACAATATCCCTGATTCTTGATAGTTGACAGAAGTTGGAACTCCAGATTACTTCTCTCAGTAGAGCGAGCGTGATACTTCAAGCATGACTCTTTTGATTCCTCTTTGGGATACCCAAATAGCCTTCTCATTCTGTTTTCGTAGGGCCCAAGTCTCTGAGATTTATATTAGTGCAGGAAGAATTGTGGAGTAGAAAAGATGTACCCGGAGACATAAGTTCTTCATCTTCTTTACCACTTCCTCAATGCTCTTGAAGACGTTCCATGCTGCTCTCTTCCTCCTGAGTAGTTCAGGTGCCAGGTCATTCATCATGTTGAGTTCTTGACCTAGGTACACAATACTGCTGCATTTGGAGATGTTCATTCCATTGAGAGCAAATGGAGTGCGGAACTAGTCCATTTCTCATGAACATTGTCTCATGAACATTGAGATTCAGCTGCAATTTGACCTTTCCACACTCACCGTCGAAGTTGGCCAGCATTCGGTGCCACTTGACTGATATTTGGTGTTATTAGAATGATGTCATCGGTGAAGTGCAGGTGGTGTAGCTGTCAAACTACATTAAGTTCACTCCCATTCCTTCCCATTCCTTCCCATTCCAGTCATTGCATGACCTTCTTGAGGGTGACACTTAAGAGTTTCTGTGAAATGGCATCTTCCTGTTGAACCCCTCTCTTTACGTTGATGATTACTTGTGAATGGTGAGATCCTGGTGGTGAATCCATGGTACAGCTCACG
>JAJIBD010029026.1:0-15392 GCA_021461705.1 Cryptotis parvus
CTAGGAAATTCAACACCAAGGGTAGGTAATACCCTCAAGAAAAAAGAAACAGTACACTAGAGGAATTTATCCCTGAACACCGCAACACCATGGGAAAACAACGCAGATCCCCAGCTCGGAAGAACAGATGAAGGAATTGACCGTGAAGAATCAAAAGAATACAGATATGCATGATCACTCTGACAATGAAATTAGAGAGGAAATTGGTAGGGATGTTTAAGGAGCTCAACGAAAAAATTGAGCAGATGTCCAATAAAAATACAGGAGAACATAAGCGGAGCTGTTGAAAGGGCAGTCAATAAACTACGGGAGGAAATGAGAGCAGAAATGAGAACCATGCAAAGAGAAATATTGTCACCTAAAAACTCAGTAGATGAAATAGAAAAACACAATCGGGGCTCTTAACAATAGGATGACAGCAGCGGAGAGAGAGAATCAGTGAGACTGAAGATGAGCTGCAGAAAGCACTCAGAGAACTACATAAGATGGAAAAAGATCGGGAAAATGGATCAGCGGAACAGAGAACAATGGGATGAAGCCAGGCGGAACAACATAAGAATCATCGGAGTCCCAGAGGGACAGGAAAGTAACCCCAAGGAAATTAAAACAGTTAAAAACATCCTGGCTGAAAAGTTCCCGGAGTTAAAGGATGAAGGCATCCAGATCCAAGAAGCCCGACGACCAGCGCCAGCAAGAAGAGACCCCAATAGAAAGACCCCAAGACACATCCTAGTCAAAGTAATGGATACCATAGACAGAGACATAATTCTTCAGGCAGCAAGATCAAAGAAGGAAATTGTGTACAAAGGAGCATCCATTCGACTTTCAGCAGACTTCTCAGAAGACACCCTCCAAGCCCGAAGGCAGTGGTGGGATATAGTAAAAAAACTTAATGAAATGAACGCCTCAGCAAGAATTCTTTATCCAGCTAAACTCTCACTCAGATTTGAAGGACAGATATACAACTTCTTGGATAAACAACAGCTTAGGAACTTTGTAAAATCAAAACCAACCTTAAAAGAAGGACTGAATGATCTACTATAAGACGAGACATAACCCAAAAGAACAACCAACCTACACAGAAAGATGGCACAAAATCCCATGACAATAATATCTCTCAATGTCAACGGTCTAAATGCACCAGTTAAGAGGCACAGAGTGGCAAAATGGATCACAAAATTGAATCCGACATTCTGCTGCCTTCAAGAAACACACCTGAACAATCGGAGCAAAGACAGGCTCAAAATAAAAGGCTGGAAAACAATCCTTCACTCAAACAACCCATCCAAAAAGGCTGGGGTAGCCATACTGGTATCTGACAACATAGACTTCAGGCTGAAGAAGGTCAGAAGGGACAGTGAAGGTCACTTGTTAATAGTCAAGGGATGCATATATCAGGAAGAAATCACGCTATTAAACATATATGCACCCAATGAGGGGCCAGCAAAATACCTAAAACAACTACTAATAGACTTCAAAGAAGACATTGACAGCAACACAATTGTAGTTGGAGACTTCAACACTGCTCTATCAACCCTGGATAGATCAACAAGATTGAAACTTACCAAGGAAATACTGGCCCTAAAAAGAGGAGATGGAAGAAAGAGGGCTGGTAGACATATACAGGACATTTCATCCCCAAAAAGCTGAATACACTTTCTTCTCCAGTGCACATGGAACATACTCCAAAATAGATCACATGCTGAGCCATAAATCATACCTCCATAAAATCAAGAAGATAGAAATTGTGCCAACTATTTTTTTCAGACCATGATGCACTGAAAATAGAAGTTAATTGTACACAAAAACGGAGACCAATACCAAGTACCTGGAAACTAAACAGCTCACTGCTGAACAACCAGCAAGTCATAAAAGAAATCAAAGAGGAAATCCAAAGATTCCTTGAAATAAATGAGACTGAAGACACGAATTACCAGAACTTGTGGGATACAGCAAAAGCAGTGTTAAGAGGCAAGTTCATAGCTCTTCAGGCATTCATCAGAAAAGAAGAAAAGGCCATCATAAACAGTCTGACTTCCCAACTTAAGATCTTAGAGAGTGATCAACAAAAGGAGCCCAACCCCAAGCAGAAAGAAAGAAATAATAAAACTTAGAGCAGAAATCAATGAGATGGAATGTCAAAAACAATCCAGAAGATCAACGAAACCAAAAGCTGGTTCTTTGAAAAAATAAACAAGATTGACAAACCACTTGCAAGACTTGTAAGAAAAAGGAAAAGAGAGAACCCAAATAAATAGAATCAGAAATGAAAACGGGGACATCACAACTGAAAACACAGAAATTCAAAAGATCATCAGAGATTACTATGAGAGCCTGTATGCCACGAAACAAGAGAACCTAGAAGAAATGGACAAATTCCTGAATTCCTATAGCTTCCCAAGTCTGCAACAAGAAGATTTGGAATACCTCAACAAACCTATCTCCATCGAGGAAATAGAATCGGTAATCAAAAGTCTCCCCAAACACAAAAGCCCAGGCCCAGATGGATTCACCAGTGAATTCTACAAAACCTTTAAAGAGGACCTACTACCAATTCTTTTTTAAGCTCTTCCGGCAAATTGAAGAAACAGAAATACTCCCAAATAGCTTTACGAGGCACATATCACCCTGATACCCAAAGCAGACAAAGATGTCACAAAAAGGAAAACTACAGACCAATCTCCCTGATGAATACAGATGCTAAGATCTTCAACAAAATACTAGCAAATAGAATCCAAAGAGTCATCAAAAGATTGTACACCATGACCAAGTGGGATTCATCCCGGGAATGCAAGGATGGTTCAACATCCGCAAGTCAATCAACATAATACATCATATCAACAAAAAGAAAAATAAAAACCATATGATCATATCAATAGATGCAGAGAAGGCATTTGACAAGATTCAACACCCGTTCATGATGAAAGCTCTCCGTAAAATGGGGATTGAAGGAACCTTCCTCAAGATAATCCAGGCCATCTACTACAAGCCCACAGCGAGCATCATTCTCAATGGGGAAAAACTGAAAGCCTTCCCCTTAAGATCAGGGACAAGACAAGGCTGCCCGCTCTCACCACTTCTATTCAATATAGTACTGGAAGTACTTGCCATAGCAATCAGGGAAGAAAAAAGACATTAAGGGCATCCAGATAGGAAGGGAAGAAGCCAAGTTATCACTATTTGCAGATGACATGATATTATACCTGGAAAACCCAAAACTCTCTACCAAGAGGCTCCTAGAAATAATACATTCTTATAGTAGAGTAGCAGGGTACAAAATCAATACCCAAAAGTCAATGGCCTTCCTATATGCAAACAGCGAAAGAGAAGAAAGGGACATTAAAGAAACTATCCCATTCACAATTGCACCGCAGAAAATCAAATACCTAGGGAATCAGTTTGACAAAGAATGTAAAGGATCTCTACAAAGAAAACTACAAAACGTTACTTCAGGAAATAAAAGAAGACCTGAGGAAATGGAGACACATTCCCTGCTCATGGATTGGAAGGATTAACATTATCAAAATGGTAATACTCCCTAGAGCTTTATACAGATTTAATGCGGTCCCTATAAAGATACCCATGATGTTCTTCAAAGAAATTGAACAAACACTCCTGAAATTTGTATGGAATAATAAAACCCCACGAATAGCTAAAGCAATCCTTGGGAAAAAGAAGATGGGAGGTATCAATTTCCCCAACCTCAAGCTCTACTACAGAGCAGTTGTAATTAAGACAGCGTGGTATTGGTATAGAGACAGACCCGTAGACCTATGGAATAGAACTGAGTATCCTGAAACGCACTCACAAATATACAACCACTTAATCTTCGATAAAGGAGCAAAAAATATTAAGTGGAACAAAGAAAGCCTCTTCAACAAATGGTGCTGGGAAAACTGGGCAGCTACATGTAAAAAATGAACTTAGACCTCCTTCTAACGCCATGCACAAAAGTCAGATCAAAATGGATTCTAGATCTCGATATCAGACATGAATCTATAAGGTACATCGAAGAAAACATAGGAGAAACGCTCTATGACATCGAAACGAAAAGTATCTTTAAAAGACGACACACCGCTGACCAAGCAAATGGAAGCAATGATAAACAAATGGGATTATATAAAATTGAAAAGCTTCTGCACCTCAAAAGAAACGGTGACCAAGATACAAAGACAATCCACAGAGTGGGAAAGGATATTCACCCAATACCCATCTGACAAGGGGTTAATATCCAGGATATATCAGGCACTGGTAGCACTCCACAAGAAGAAAACAGCCAACCCCATCAAAAAATGGGGAGAAGAAATGAACAGAAGCTTCCAAAAAGAAGAAATTCGAATGGCCAAAAGGCATATGAAAAAGTGCTCTTCATCTTTGGTCATCAGGGAGATGCAAATCAAAACAACAATGAGGTACCATCTCACCCCACAGAGACTGGCACACATCCAAAACAGCAAGAACAACCGGTGCTGGCGTGGATGTGGGGAAAAAGGGACTCTCATCCACTGCTGGTGGGAGTGCCGACTGGTCCAGCCCTTTTGGAAAACAATATGGACATTCCTCCGAAAGCTAGATATTGAGCTCCCATTTGATCCAGCAATAGCACTCCTGGGAATATACCCTAGAGACCGAAAACACATAGCAGAAACACTATCTGTACTTCTTTATTCATCTCTGCGCTATTCACTATAGCTAGAATCTGGAAACAACCTAAATGCCCGAGAACAGAGGACTGGCTAAAAGAAACTGTGGTTCATCTACACTATGGAATACTATGCGGCTGTCAGAAAGGATGAAATTATGAAATTTACCTGCAAATGGATGGACATGGAGTCTATCATGCTGAGTGAAATTAGTCAGAAGGAAAAGGACAGATATAGAATGACTGCATTCATTAATAGGATATAGATACCAGTGTTTTAATAAATATGGGAAATGGTAATGGCAGATTAAAACTCACCACTGAATATACACAAAGAGACTTAAGTGATTAACTCTAAATATCTGCAGGGCTAGCCACAATGTGTAAAATAAGAGGGAGAGAGATGCAGAGACAGAGAGAGAGATAGAGAGAGAAAGAGAGGAAACTGGGGTACCTGCTATTAAGGCGGGTGGGGGATGGGAGGGGAGGGGTACATTGGTGGTGGAAATGGGGCACTGGTGGAGGGATGGGTGCTGGAATACTGTATTACCAAGAACCAATTATGAACACCTTTGTAATTGTATGTTTCACGGTGGTATAATAAAAAAAAATTAAAAAAAAAAAAACCATTCCATCAGGTCATGGGAATGAGGTCTATGTTCCAATATGAAAAGAAATTGCATAGTCTTTTGGGGAAAACACATGGTAAAATGGATCTTGGTCTTCTTGAAGTACTTTTTGTTCCAAGTAGAATTTCTCTTTTTATGTCTGTATTACAATATATTGGGATAACTTTCTGGTTTCCAAAAGTGTAGATGTTTGCTTAGGGGAACAGTGTAGTTACTTCACACCAAGCTCAGAGTGCCCAGAACCTCCACTACTGTCCATAGGTGCCTTCCCATCCACTCCCTTGGTTCTGTGGTCAGAGTCTAAGCATTTGTTTTCATTGGACACCATCTGTCCCCTTCCTGTGTTTCTTTCTATCCCACATATGAATGAAATCAGAATTTGTCTTTCTTTTCCAACTAAAATTTTTTGATCTCTTGCTTTTCCAAATGAGCTGTCTTGACTGGTCTAAATCTCCGATGACTCAGCAGATTGGGCATGAGCTGTGGTGAAGGAAGTCAGCCCTAATATTCTAATTAATGAGCAATAAATGTCAGTCAGCATAGGCTGAGAAAACAGGTGAGGACACCTACCTCTGTGCACACAGTGTGAATTGTATTGTTTTGAAAGCAAAACAATACTTACAATAAAAACAATCCTATCATTTGAATCTCATTAAGACAGGTAACTTGAAAAAGCACTTAGAACTCAAGTGTTAATACTGGGCACTGTATAGCCAATAAAGGAGCAAAAGCTAAATCAATCAGTATTGAAAGAGAAAAGTGATCATTCTTAATTATCTCCTTCTTACATGACTTTAATCTTTTTAATTGATTGGGCATCGGTTTACAAGGTTTTCAACAGTAATGTTCCATGCCTGATTACACCACACCACACTTACCAACTGAAGTGCTAGTATTATTCCTCACTGTCAAATTAATCCCTCAACCTATTCCTTCCACCCCACTATTCCCTTAGTAAATGCCATTTTGATTTTAGTGTCTGAGTTATTTTTGCTATGGCTTATATTTCACTTGCTTTTGTAGAGTCTGTTCACAAATGAGGGAAACCATCTGGTATTTGTCTGACTTAAGTTGCTTAGCTCCCTTCAGATTCCTTCCATGTTGTTAGAGAAGGCAAGATCCCCACTGTTTGTCAAGCTATGTAGTGCCTCAATTGAAGATGGACCACGTTTTCTGTATACCCCTTCCCTGTTGAGAGGCACTTAAATTGTTTCCATGTTCTAGATATTGTGAATGGACATAGGGATGCAGCTTTTTGATTGTTTTCCTCAAAATAGCTAGAAATGAACTCATTGGATTGCATTTTGCTCCGATTTTAATGTTTGGAGGAACTTCCGTTTTTTCTCCATAGAGATTGCATTCATACCTGCCACCTACATGGTACAATTGCCATCCAGTGTTTAGAATTAGAATTAGACTCCCTTTAGGAGTCATGGGTGTACATTGAAGTTTGCCAGAGAAGATGAGTGACACATGGAAAACATCTCATGGTGTTTGAATAGCAACACTAAAGACAACTGCTACTATTGACATTAGCAGCAAATAATGGGCAGTTTTACTCCCGGAAATGTCACACTGAAAGATTAGTGCTGCTGATAATAAAACTGCCATTTGCTAGCCAGAAATGGGAAGACTGTTACATTCACAGCACACTCTTGAGAATCTTGTGCTTGATGGATACCGACTACCTTCCATCCCACTTATCATTCACTTGGCTTTGTCTTATAGCTCCTCCAAACATCCTAGGAAACCATAAAGCACCTGAAAATGTCAGTGTGGTGGAAAAAGAATTCGGTGTCTCTGACCTGTGAAGCTTCAGGAATTCCCTCTTCCTTCGGTGACCTGGCTTAAAGATGGGTGGCCTGTCAGCCTTAGCAGTTCTGTGAGAATCATCTCAGGTACAAAATCATCTGGGCCAGGTTTTCTTTGTTTCTCATTTCCATTTTCTTTTTCCACCTTGTTGTCTTACTCTACTATCTACTGGTCGTGTCAAAAGTGTTTAGGGAGATAACACAAGTTCTGTGACAGTGGGGAAATCTCAAGGTACCTCTAGATCCTTTGATTAAAGAAAGAAAGCGATCTTGGATCTCACTGATTTACTTGGAATTTGGGGATAAAGCATTACTTAGAGTATGGAAATGAAGCATTGCTGCTGCAATGAGTGACACCCCACTGAAAGGAAGAAGCAGAGTGAATCATGAGTCTCATCCCCCATGGCCTCCATGTTGGGTCCATCCATCCATGACCCCCAGGTTGGATTCATCTCTCCATGAACCTCCAACTTGGGTCCATCCATCCATGACCCCTGGTTGAGGCCATCCCTCCATGACGCCCAGGTTGGGTCCATCCGTCCGTGACCCCTAGGTTGGATTTGTCTCTCCATGAGCCCCCAGATTGGGTCCATCCTTCCATGACCTCCAGGTTGGGGCCATCCCTCCATGACCCCCAGGTTGTGCTTATCCCTCCATGGCCTCCAGATTCTATCCATCCCTCCGTGACCCCCAGATTGGGACCATCCCTTCGTGACCTTCAGCTTAGATTCCCTCTATGATCTCCAGGTTGAGTTCATCCTTCCATGACCCTGCAGGTTGGGTCCATCCCTTCATGACTCCCAGGTTGGATTCAACCCTTCATGACATCCAGGTTGAGTCTCATACCTCCATACCTCCAGGTTGGGTCCATCTGTCCATGACCTCCAGGATGAATCTCATCCCCTCCATGATCTTCAGATTGGGTCCATCACTCCATGAACCACCAGATTGGGCCCACACCTTCGTGTTGAATCCCATACTTGCATGACCACAGACTACAGCTCATGCATGACCCTACTTTGAGTTTATTTTCCTAGGATGAAATTGTTCCCTATAAACTAAGACTTGATGATTATTGTAGAAATATTGAAAGTATCTCTCAGCTGTTTATGTAGGAGAATCTGCTAGATCTTTCTTGAGACTTGGTTTTCTTTCTGAGTCTCCACTTTGCTTCTGTAGGAGGCAGGACTTTGCGGCTAATGCAAACCCGGATTGAGGGCTGGTCAGTATACCTGTGTCGTGAGAAATGCAGCTGGGGAAGAGAGAAAGGTCTTCAGCCTCTCAGTACTAGGTATTGGCATCATTTACAATAATATCTACAAAATCAATTCACTGGCTCATACCCTGGAAGCAGCATTATGTTTTGTTTAGAGTCTGATGACACATTTATGTGTGTTCTTTGACTCTGGGTCTGTCAGTCTTGGCAAAGAATTTTGGAATTGTTTCAAGGTAATTCATTGGAATCATGTGACTATAAGTTCATGTATCATTTTATAATTGTTCCTGACATTCCCAAACTGCCATAGTGTTAAAGGCGGTGCTTATGGAGTTATACAGGAAAAGTAAATGTCTAATACTTGATCTTACTCATTGATATGTGGAGGCGACATTTGTCTCCTGACCTTATTATTATTTTCCCCTTTTTGGGAGCACACCCGGCAATGCTCAGGAGTTACTCCTGGTGATGCTCAGGGACCTTATGGTATGCCAGGGGTCGAAACTGGGTCAGACGTGTGCAAGGCAAACACCCTCTCCACTGTACTATCACTCTGATCCCTGACTTTATTTACATCACAGAGGCTCTTCATAATTGAATTCATGTCGTCAAGATTCATAATGTATATTAAAAAGCAGGATTGCAAATGTATTTAAAATAGTTTTGGTTCATAAGATATTTTAAAATTCATAATTTTTTAACTTTTTTTTAATTAAAAGGGCTATAGCATGTTATTGTCAAATACTAATGAGAATTTTAAAGGGCTTACTTATATTTAATAAAAATATAAAAAACTGGCTTATTTTTTAAATATAAACAATATTTTTAACATAATCATACATGCCCATACAAAACACACAAAACAAAACCACTTAGCATTGTGACTTTCTTTATTTTCTTAGTGCCACCTCGGATCGTGGGTGAAAATACACTTGAAGAGGTGAAGGTGAAAGAGAAACAGAGTGTGACACTGACCTGTGAAGTGACAGGTAAGGTCTGTGCTCAGCTTGGCCGCTCACCAATGAGTTTTTGTTGGTTCTAGGCCCCCATGCCATCTGCCTGCATGGTGAAGAAAAAAAGTCAGGCTGCCACTGTGGTGTAGCTTACCACTGGCAATTAAATGTGCATTATAGCTGAATTGAGGAGAAAACCTCATACTCTATAATATAAGAAAAAGGAGGAGGGAGGAGGGGAGGAAGGGAGGGGAGGGAGGGAGGGAGGAAGGTAGGGAGGAAGGGGAGGGAGGGAGGGAGGGGGGAGGAGGAAGGGAGGGAGGGGAGGGAGGGAGGGAGGGAGGGAGGAAGGGAGGGAGGAGGGAAAAGGGAGGAAGAAGGAAGGGAAGGAAGGGACCAGCTACTTCTCCCTATAGCTTCCTCCCCTCAAGTTTTCTCATTTTGTTACATTTCCTTATCTTTGCAATTAATTTAGGGTTTTTCTTTTTGTACTTTTATTTTTTTCACAATTTTATTGAGCTCCAATAATGACATAGAACTGAAGTTGAAGTTTGACCACATCATGGGTATAAGTGGATGAGAGGGTTTTAGGTGATAGAAATGCAAATCGAAGTAGTCATGGACGGAACTATTAGGCGTTACAGGTATGGAGCGATACACTGACCAGTACATTTCATTAACACCAGGCCCCTAATTGCACATTTCTATTCTTGTGATAAAAGCTTCTAAGATTTACTCTAACAACTTACAATATCTACAAAATCATCCCCCTGGTTTATATCCTGGAAGCAGGATTATGTTTTGTTTAGAGTCTGATGACACATTGATGTGTGTTTTTTTCACCCCTGCTCTGTGGATCTTGGCAAATAATATTGGAATGGTTTCGAGGTCACTCATTTGAGTCGCATGACAGACCCTGTCTTGTTCTTTACAGTTGTTCCTGATATTCTAAAACTGTATAACCTTAAAGGTACTGATTATTGGAGTTGTGAAGTGGAAAAATAAAGGTGATATTGTTGCTTCTAGGCCCCGTGCTATCTGTGTGGTGCTTTGCAAAACTTTCATCTCTCTTAGGAATGGAAGTTTTGTGCCTTCAGCCCCTTCTGCCCCATGCCCTGTTCTTATAACCTTACATCTGTGTCCTCCTACATCCCCACTCTGTAGCTGAGTTTTCTTTTATAGATTCTGCTGCTCCCAGGATCTTCCAGTCTTTCTCTGACTCCTTCCACTTCACATCATGACTTCAAACCCCTTCATATGTGGAGGGCCAGGATTTGCTTTTAATTGTTGAGCAACATTGCATCATCTGCTGAGACCAGATTTTCCTTATTAATGTGTCTGCTTGGCTTGGCTATTGTGCAGGAGGCAGTGAATGTGGGGGTGTAACGATCTCCCAGAGATAAGGGGCTGCATTTCCCTTGGATTGACTCCCAGCAGTGGAATGACTGGTTCTGAAGGGAGTCCTATTTTTAAGCTTTTGGAGGAGCTCTCCATTCTGTTTTCCATTCAAAAAGTTTTAATGATTCCCAGTTACATGCAGGATAAAGCCCAAGCCCAGAACAAACTCAGGTTTGGCAGTGTAAAGGATCGTCTCTGACTACAAATTAGAAAGTGGTGCATTGTCTGTGGGGAATTTAGAAACAGTAATAAAGAGGTGCTGATAGCTTCCCAGTTTATATGTAGCTTCATGATTTTTCTCCCACTCACAGCTGAGGAGACTCTGTGTTTATAACATATATTTTTTCTACTACATATTTCATAGTAAATTATTGTAATTATGGTTATTTGTAAACATTTTTATTGAAATAACTTTGGTTTACAAGATACAAGACCATGACCATATTTTTTTACATATTTTTACTTTACCCTAGAGCTATAAGTAGTGTGTGCGTCATTTTCACAATATTAGAGAATATGCTTCAGACTGTGGTTTTGCACATGGCTTTCATAGCTTGCTGCAAATGTTAATGAGCTTAATTTCTGCATAAGAATGGCCTTAGCATTTCTGGTAAGGCATGTGTGGTCCAGGGAACTCCCTCTGCTGTATTGCTTGGGAAAACTTTTCTCTCTTCTTCATATTTTCTACTTATAAATATTTGTGGTGGAAGCTTTCTTCTCTTGGCATTTTTATTTTGGTGGGGAATCGCCACAGGGTTTACTCATGGCTCTGTGCTCAAAGAATCACTCCTGGTGGGACTTGGGAGACCATATGTGATGCAGGGGTATCGAACCCAGGTTGAACTCGTGCCAGGCAAGTGTTTTTTAGCCCCTTGCTTACTTAACCTCCTTACTCAGTGCTCATTCTCCTGGTCTGCAAATTTTCCACTGGTGAATCCACATAGAGTCTTATGGTGGTTCTTTTTGTGTGTTTGGGGGCACTTTCCTTTTGCTGTTATCAAATCTGTCTTTGTCTTGACTTTCAGTGTAATTGATGCGCCCCAGTGTATGACCCTTTTTAATCCAATCCACTGGAGTTTCTTTCAGATCTGAGCCACTGAATGTGCAGTTTCTTTCTCTATTTAGGCAGTTTTGAGCCATGATTTTTTGATGTTTTTTTTTTACTTCCTTTCTTTGTTCTTGTACCTTCTGGTAATCCTATAATGAGTATATTCTTTCTCTGGGCTGTGTCCTGCAGGTCTTACTGGGCTTTCTTCACTTTTCTCATTCTTTTGACCCTCTCTGGCAGAACACTTTCAAGTGACCTAATCTTCTAGTTCATCCGTTGTATTTTCTTCTGCTTAGTAGAATTTGCTTTTGATGCTCCCAGTGGAATTTTCCCTGCAAACACTGCTTTTCAACTTTAGGGATCCATTGAGTTGCTCATTTGTTTTGGAGTGTATTTCTTTTTTTGCTGTTTGTATACTACTTTCAGAATTTCATTTTGTCTTTGTTTTTTGGATCACTAAACTGACTTGAAAGAGTTAATATGAATTCTTTGGCAGACAAAGAATTCATATTCATTATTTGTTCAATTCAACTTGATCAATTCAGCTAGTTCAATTTGTTCCATTCATTCAGTCCATTCAATTCAGCTTGAAATTTGTTACAGGAGCATTGTAAATGCTTAAGAGATTCCTAGAGCTGTTAGTCAGCATGTTTGAGACTGTCCCCACTTCCTGCTCTGCCAAGTTTCACTTTGGCAGAAGCACGCTTCCCAGTCAGCTCCTTTTTAGAGTATTTGGGTCAATGCTACTGTCATTGAGAAGGGTGAAACTTGCACTTAGGGCCACTAATGAGGTGGCACCATCCTCCTGAGCTGTGATTTGGGATTTAAAAAAAAACAAACAGAGATGGTTTAGGAATTGGTTCTCTAACAGATGAAAAGAAGTCTATATCAGAAAATGATTCCCTTAAAATGTGTTTTTATACCATACCATTGTCCTATTATTATCAATTATTTATGTTTACAAAGGGGTTTTTTTCTGTTGTTGAGGCCACACCCAGTAGTGCTCCTGGCTCTGTGCATATGGAGTGCTGAGGACAGAACTTGGCTTAGCCACGTGCAAAGCAAATGTCCCTCCCTGCTGCACTATCTCCCCAACCCCTACAAATATTTTATTTATGTATTTATTTGTTTGTTTGTTTGTTTTTGCTTTTTGGGTCACACCGAGCAATGCTCAGGGGTTACTCCTGGCTCTGCACTCAGAAATTACTCCCTGGCGGTCCTCAAGGGACCATAAGGGATGCCAGGGATCAAACCTTAGTCTACCGCATGCAAGGCAAATGCCCTCCCCACTGCACTCCCTCTTTGTCTCCAACAGTCAAAGAAAGAGGTAACTGTGCCTGCCATAGAGGCAGGCTTGGGGAGAGGGGGAATCAAAGCGGACATTGGTGGTGGGAAATGGGCTCTGGTGGAGGATTCTGTGCTGGAACACTGTATGACTGAAACCCCTTTGTAAACATAAATAATTGATAATAGGACAATGGTATGGTATAAAAACACATTTTAAGGAATCATTTTCTGATATAGACTTCTTTTCATCTGTTAGAGAACCAATTCTAAACCCATCTCTGTTGTTTTTAAAAATTTTTTTTAAATTATATCACCATGAGATATACAATTACAAAGATGTTCATATCTGTGTTTTAAGGTCAATGGCCCCTTGCAATCCTTCAGAAAGAATTTGTTTAGAGAAACCTTTCCAGTTGTCACTTATCAGTTGTGGACCCACACTTACAAAATTGCTCTCCATTACAGGGTACCCAATGCCAGACATCTCATGGCGCAAAAGACGGGCAGCCCTCCAGGAGGACGCCACCCATCACATGATGTCCTCTGGCCGTTTTCTCAGATCACCAGTGCCCACATCTCACACACCGGAAGATACTGCGTGCTTGGCCTCTAACACAGCTGGGGACAGGAGCAAGAGTTTCAGTCTCAATGTGTTAGGTGTGTATGCGTGTCGCCCAGAGCTACACTCACTCCATTGGTCTCAGTTATCTTCCTGCCATGTTCTTTTCTACCTCGTGGCTTTGCATGCTCAGAGTCCTATTGCATGAGCTCTTTGGCAGGGTAATGTGAGGCTGAGTAATCACCCAGTGACCTTCGCCGTCCAGGATGAGCCGGAGACTTAAAACAATGGAAGTTACTATAAGAAAAATGAAGTCAGGAAATTTGCTTGAGAGTATTTTATCCTGTATTTTATTGGACATCTGCTCCATTTTTTCGTTAGAGATCCTTTAACAGCCTACCAATTTCTCTAAATTCATTTTCAGAGAGATCATGCACATCTGTATTCTTTTTGAGTCTTCAGGGTTGATTCCTTCATCTGTTCTTCGAACTGGGGATCTGCGTTGTTTCCCCATGGTGTTGTGGTGTTCAGGGATAGATTCCTCTAGTGTACGGTTTCTTTTTTTCTTTTTTTTTTTTTTTTTTTTTCCGGCTTTTCTTTTTTTTTTTTTTTTTTTTTTTTAATTTTATTTTCCCCCCAAATATCATTACACCATTTTAGACATACAATTGAAAGATGCTCATGTAGAGTTTTGGATCCACAGTGTTCCAACACCCATCCCTCCACCCAAACCCATCTACCATCACCAATGTCCCCACCTCCCTCCCCCTCCGCACCCCAACCACCCGGCAGATTCTGTATGTCATTTCCTTCGTCTCTATATCTCCTTCCCGACAAACTTTCCTGCTCTTCGTGGAATACAGTGCATTAAATGACATTACTGTTTCACTATTTTAGTGGACCAGGCGCGCTGCGGCCGCGCAATCTGGGCTTCGAACTGGTCTTGCTCAGTTGATCTGGTCGTGGGTCAGTTTCTCAGCGTCCGGACAGCGAAGATGGTGGCTAGTGTGATGGGCGGAGTTTCATCTGGCTGCTTCCGGGACCCCCCCCAGAGGCGATGGGCCAACACCCAAAACCCATCTGCCCTCCTTGGGATCCCATCGTCAGCTGGGCTCGGCGCGAGCCGGGCTCCAGTCTCCCAGCCGCTTGCGGCTCTGCATACTGGTTCCCGGGCAGTTCCTGGGCGGGTCCACCAGGCTCGGCAAAATGGAGGAGGGGGGGGAGTGGCTTAACCCTGACTCCATCTGGCGAATTCCCAGTGATTCCCGCTTCTGGGAGCCGCCTACCTGGGCTCGAACTGGTCTTGCTGAGTTGATCTGGTCGGGGTCAGTTTCTCAGCGTCCGGACAGCGAAGATGGTGGCTAGTGTGATGGGCGAGTTTCATCTGGCTGCTTCCGGGACCCCCAGAGGCGATGGGCCAACACCCAAAACCCATCTGCCCTCCTTGGGATCCCATCGTCAGCTGGGCTCGGCGCGAGCCGGCTCCAGTCTCCCCAGCCGCTTGCGAAGCTCTGCATACTGGTTCCCGGGCAGTTCCTGGGCGGGTCCACCAGGCTCGGCAAAATGGAGGAGGGGGAGGGGCTTAACCCTGACTCCATCTGGCGAATTCCCAGTGATTCCCGCTTCTGGGAGCCGCCTACCTGGGCCTCGAACTGGTCTTGCTGAGTTGATCTGGTCGTGGGTCAGTTTCTCAGCGCCCGGACAGCGAAGATGGTGGCTAGTGTGATGGCGAAGTTTCATCTGGCTGCTTCCGGGACTCCCCAGAGGGGGAGCGCCAACACCTAAAACCCATCTGCCCTCCTTGGGATCCCATCGTCAGCTGGGCTCGGCACGAGCCGGCTCCAGTCTC
>JAJIBD010029028.1:0-25199 GCA_021461705.1 Cryptotis parvus
AAAGAATAAATATTTTAACCAATATTTTTCTTGACAATATTGTTTCATTATATATGCACACATTTTATGCCTATAAACCCTTATAACAGCTACATTTATATATGTGTATTTCTGTGTTTGTATACCTATATCATACATACATAACACACATCTTGAAGGGGGACAGGCGTGGGGTGCATTAGATCCTTGTGACCACATGATCCCCTGGGCTGGGCAGGAAAGACCTCAAGCGCAAAGCCAGTTGTAGCACCTCCCACAGCAAGGCAGAACGCCCACTCTCCCCCGCCCCAAAGCAGTCTTAAACTGCTGGTATTAATATCTCCACAAAGGGGAAAGAACAAAATAGGTTTTCACTTCCACTTAGGGAGAGTGGGCAAAGATACACAGCTCCACCTAGTGGCTAAAGTTATTTTGGCAACTCTGTAGACACCCTTTGGACCTCGATCAAGTTTAGCTCTTGAATAACCCGGCGTGCTGCTGCCACCTATTGGTCAAATGTCAGAACGTCAACTCGCAGCTTCCCTGCCATCCTGAGCGTGCAGAATTTTTTTTTCTTCTTTTTTTGAGTCCACCCCTGCGATGCTCTGGGGTTACTCTCCTGGCTCTGCACTCACGGATTACTCCTGGCTGGGGGAGGGGGGGGGGCATGTGGGATGCCGGAGATCGCACCAGGCTCGGCCCTGCGCAAAGGCAAAACCCCTACCCGCTGTGCTATGGCTCCAGCCTGCCCTGAGCCTGCAGAAAACTCGAGGTTATAAAACGTGGAAATTAGCTGCTTCTTGAAAACAACTAGTCCCTCATCCCCTCAACTAAACAGTCCCGAATAACTGACTTTGGCCGAGGGTTCTTCCCTCCCACAGGGAAGATTGACTGAGACGCGTTTCCTCATCTGAGGCGCAGACAGGGCCCACCTCGCATAAGTAGACCTTGATTTCCACCCCTAGTACAGAAAGTAAATATGCACACATATATATGAATGTATGTACACAGATATATAAATGTATATATGAGTCCTGAGGGTCCAGAGGTGCGTTTTTGGGTCAATGACCACCCCACTGACCAAGGGAGGAAGGAATGGGAACACAATTCACTGGTCATCAGTGGCGGTTTATCTCAAGCAGACCCGGATCATTACACAGATGTGAAGGGCTGGGGTGGCCATCACAGATAGGTGTGGGTGACCATTATGGAGAACGGATGTGACGCCCATCCTACAGGGACAGTCTTCTGGGAGATCCACCCGAGGGCGGGCTTCCATCTAGGGGCGTATTTGCTTTCCCATTTCCTCTACCCGGAATCTGTGTAAACAGTCACTAAATTTCCT
The DNA here is from genome assembly GCA_021461705.1 of Cryptotis parvus. Classification (NCBI taxonomy): domain Eukaryota; kingdom Metazoa; phylum Chordata; class Mammalia; order Eulipotyphla; family Soricidae; genus Cryptotis; species Cryptotis parvus. The sequence continues at coordinate 1,325 of JAJIBD010029028.1, forward strand.
TCTGACAAATATTTCTCACTGTAGACCACTTGTCTCTCGTCAGAGCGATGGTACAGCGGGTAGGGCACTCGCCTTGTTCTAGACACCATAGTTCTAAGAGAGAGATATGGAATAATCTCTTTTATGTGTGGGATATAAAGAGACGAGTAAGGCAACAGAACCTGAGAATTGTCCTACAGAACGGAGCAACCAAAAGTGGGGGGGACAGGACATGGGGGACTTTGAGATGACGGTGGAGGGAAAGGGACGCCCGCTGGTCTTGGCATGCTGAGACACAATCAGCCTTCACCAGGATTGTGGCACACAGCGAAATCTAACACACCAAACAGCAAACCTTGTGTGGATCTTTCTGAAAAAGTCACTGATCTCCTCTTTCCCTTATTTCATCTTTGATGCTTCAATTTTCTGCACATTTCTGTCTTATTTCCAAATATCTACAAACTGAAGAGACTGCTTGTGTTGTGTTTGTGTGAGGCTCCTGGCAGCGGTGCTCAGAGCCTGCTCCCGGCAGTGCTGGGGCTGCGTGGTGCCGGGACAGGACCTGGGGCTCCTGCAAACAGCTCAGCGCTCCCTCATGTCTTCTCGTTCATGATTTCTAGCTTAATTTTAACATGAAAAATAATGAAATCAAATGCATCTTCAATTTTGGCATATGCCAGAAATGGCTTTTTGTTTGTTTATTTGGATCTGATGGGTGGGGGGGAAATTGAGGCGCAGCACTGAGGGTGGGCGACATAGGGGGCAGCTGGGAGTGGGGCGGGGCGAGGCTGGTTCCTGCGCCCACCTGACCCTGTGCTGCGGCTGGGGGACCCTCGGGGGTACCGGGAGTGGGGATCCTCTGCACCAGGTTAAGGGACTCTGGGCTCCTCCACCCTGCTTCTTTCTACATTCCTCTCCCTAAGTCCAGGGCTGTCTGTGAGGACGCCCCAATCGCTATGGGGATCCCTGAGCACAGAACCAGAAGGAAGCCCTGACACAGCGAGGCTCACCCAACCCAAAATAAGAGAAACACTAGAGCTGGACAAGAACAAAACGTGAAACTACAGTGAGGCTGGGGCGAGAGGGGTAGTAGGGGCTGAGACTCTTCATCGGCTTCACCAACTCCTGTTCCAATCCCCAGCGCCACATATGGCCCTCAAGAATCACTAGGAATGAGCCCAGAACACAAAGCCCAGATAGACACACACACACACACACACACACACACACACACACACACTCACACACAGGGATCAGGAAAGCAACAAAAAAAACATACAAAAATTATGTTACTGATCTTAAACTAGCCAATGACATATCTTTGAGGGGCCCTGATACACCTATGAGTTTACTCCAATACCTGAGCTCTGGAGCGCTCCGAGAAGGCTGTGAGGACCAACGGGCTGCCAGCCTTGACCCTGGCTGAGCTGTGTGCAGGTGGTGCCAAGCGGCTCTCCTCTAACCGAACCCACAGGCCGATGGATTTGGACTAGGCCAAACCGTTGGTTTAAGAAAGCTGACAGTGCACGGGGGTTACTCGTTGTTCAGCACTCAGGAATCACTCCTGGTGGTGCTCCCTCAGGGCTGGGGGTAACGTGGACCTTAAGGGATGAGGGACGGAACGCTGGTCAGTTGCATGCAAGGCCAATGGCCCACCTGCTGTGCTGTTTCTCCAGCCCTAATAAAACAATTTTATTTTTTGTTTATTTGTTTGCTTTTGGGTCCACACCCGGCAGCCAGGGGCCTCCGGCTCTGCACCCAGGAATTACCCTGGCGGGCTCGGGAGACCACATGGAGCCGGGACGAACCCGGCCGGCAGGGCTGGCCACAGACAAACACCCACCCACGGGCATCGCCCGGCCCCAAAACAATTTTATTTTGAAAGGTCTAACATAAAACTATTTATTATACATGCACCCTCACATACATAAATACCTACACATACACTCACATACACTGCAAACAGCTACACAGATACACACACACACACACACACACACACAAAAAAAAATGAACACTTTCATTTTGGCCTTCCTAGAGTTTAATTTTTCTATCCCCTACCCCCAACACCCCTCTGAATCCCTACAGAATAACAGCACTTTAATCCCAAATAAATCCACTTTGTGCTTTAATCCCAAATAAATCCACTTTGCGTTTTAATTCTCTCTCCTTTCTGTTGCCACACCCAGCCGTGTTCAGGGCTTCCTCCCGGCTCAGGCATGACTCTGGTGAAGGCAGGGAGACCCTATTTCGGGCTAGGAGTTGAACTTTGTGCTGCAGCAACGAAACTAATTTTTAGTGTAACAAGAGTTTTATCGAACAGAGTTGACATAGAAAGATGTGAGGGTGGCAGAGAGGAACCTGTTGAGAGAGAAGGTGGGTCCCTCCGGGTGGGAAGCAGAGGGAAGGGCGTAGGGTGGGGCCCAACAGCCAATAGGCTGAAGAGCAAAGAGACTTTTCATGTTCCCGAGTCCCCAGGAGGTGGAGGTGGTTGTCCAGCCGCTCTCCTGCTCTGCAGCAATCTGCTCCCTAGAGCGGTCCAAGCGCAAGAAGAACGCCCTACCCGCTGGACTAACCCGCCCCTACCCCGCAGACATTTTTAAGTTAATAGAAAAATAATTAAAATTGAGGTCAAAGTATATTTTTAAAGAAAGTAAATAATTATAATCATGACTATTAGGGCCAGGTGACAGCAGACCGGAGGCTGTCTTACACTTGCCAACCTGCCTTAAGCCTAGTTCACATAATCCCTGAGCCCCACCAGGACTGATCACCCAGCACAGACAGGAAGTGACCTGAACACCACTGTGTGTGGCTCAAAACAAAGAAAAAGACAGACACTAATAACAGATCAATTAAATTGAATTAGGAAGTACTATTCAATAGGTCCTTTAAAATAGAGCAAGGCTGGAGTAATAGTACAAATGGTCTGGAGTGGCCTACATGGGGGCCTTAACACCTTTGACTGCTTCCCTCAGACCCCTCCCTAAACCCTCCCTAAGACCCTCCCTAGACCCTCCCAAGGCCCTCCTGAGACCCTCCCTAAGGCCCTCCCTAAGGCCCTCCCTAGACCCCCCCCCCTATGACCTTCCGGCAAGTCACACCTGCAGCAGGAGATCTTGTATCCTGAATGCCCCCACCCATAGGGTGTGTGTAGGTGTGTCTGACATCACAGCACACAGGCTCTATATAAAGGCAGAGCAGGGCAGGGGGCTCATTCTCTCCTCTGCTCCCCCCAGAGCCTCCTCTTCCAGGGAGCTCTGCAGCCGAGGCCATGGGGCACCGCACAGCCAGCTGGGAGGAGCAGCCCTGGAGGCCCAGGGGGCCAGAAGCCCAGATGCCAGCGGGCCTGACCCCAGAGCAGGCCTGGGCCTGGGCCCTGGACAACTTCCCTGGGCTCTGCCGCAGCTCCTGCGAGCATCCTGGGCAGCAAGAGGAGAAGCCCAGAGCTCCTCACGCTGAGCAAGAGGCTGCGCCTACAAAGTTCTTTCCTGGCACCAGGGACGCAAAGCCTGGGAAGCCAAAGCGTGCAGAGCCTGAGATGCCGGCAGGTCTGACCCGAGAGCAGGCCTGGGCCTGGGCCCTGGACAACTTCCCTGGGCTGCCGCAGCTCCTGCCTGAGCGCCCAGCAGCTAAGTGAGGAGAAGCCCAGGGCTCCTGCTCCTGAGAGAGCAGCCGAGATGCGGAAATTCTTCCGGAAGAGGCGTCAGGGGAAGGCCTGGAAGCCCTGAGGTGCAGAGCCCCAGATGCCAGCGGGCCTGACCGAGAGCAGGCCTGGGCCTGGGCCATGGACAACTTCCCTGGGCTGTGCCGCAGCTCCTGCCTGAGCGCCCAGGACTAGCCCAGGGGATGCTTGAGCTCCTCGCACTGGCCAATGGGGGGCAACAGTAGCCATGAGTCATCTTTGAAAGCAGCGTGACCATGAGCCAAAGTCTGAGCTGTCGGCAGAGCTACAGTCACCTCTGAGTGGACCAAGCACCTCCAACCTGCCCAGAGGCTCCTGCAAAGGGAGAGGCCAGGGGCATGGACAGACTCACAGCCGTCCTCCCGTGTTACTTCACAGCCCAAGCAGAGAAGAGCTGGAGCAGGAGAGGAACAGGGTCTCGAATGGGCTCAGTGCTCCTCAGCCTCACCCGTGACGGACACTGAGACCAGCCATCGGAAGGCTCAGCCCTGTGCCAGCTCATGGGACAGCCCGGCCTGCCCAGAGCCAGTCATGTCCTGCCGTGCCCTCCTCAGCTCCGGCTCTGCTGACCATTTCCTCTCTCATCAATCACAGCGTTTGGAGACTGAACACTGTGTGCTCCATGTGAGGGATTCTTGTCTTATTGCAGCTGCCCCTGAATAAAGTGTGTTTCCCTATTTGCTGTCTCTTCTCATTCTCTCCCTTGGGATCAGGTGAGGTTTGGGGTGGGTTGGCCAGTACTCGCGGATGTGGAGGAACAGCTGGGCCTGGGGTCAGGAGCTGACCCAAAGGGGAGAGCAGCAAACCCAAGAGGGACCATGTTTGCTCTCCGGCTCTCTGGGCTCCAGGGCTGTGTGCTCCGCATGTGCGGCTCCAGGGCTGCGACTCTGAGGCAGCATTTATATGACTTAAGGGAAATAAATGAAATGTTGTCACAAATACTCTTGTGAATCACTGAGCCTGTGGTGAGTCTGTGTCGAGAGAAGCTGCCAGAAGCTGAGAAAAGGGCCCTACTGGGCCAGAATCTCTGCACAAAGGTATGCGACATAGAACTGCATTTGAAAAATACTGGCAGGTTTTATGCCTCTGGGGAAAAGGACTCCAAAGTGGAATGTGACCATTGTGTCATAATTGTGTGTAATTGCTTTTTTTAAAAAGTGCGCATTTATGTGGTGAAATATGGTAGGCGCACATTTCTGTTGCTCTCTGAGTACAGGAAGGAAATGAGCTATCTGAGCCCTTTGCTCAGAAGCATCCTCTTCTAGCTGGCTAGTTCCAGCAAAGCCCTCCCAACCTGCAAGCAAAACAAACAATTCTGCTAGAACCCCAAGCTGAATGGGCTGCAGGGAGCAAGCAGGCCTGGACAGCAGGGAGCCCAGGCTCAGACTAGTACAGAGACAGACCTTGCAAGCAGCAGCTCAGACTCTAGAAACACACCTGAGAGAGACACAGAGATACCAAGACACAAAAATGGCCCCAGCCAAAGCCACCTGTAATCCATCCTCAGCTGGCTTAGGGTGGAGGGGAAGGGCAGAGAGAGGGGAGTGCCAGCAGAGAGAACAGGCTCCTGTGATGACACCCACCGAGGACCACAGGAGTTGGTATAAGCAGTGGAGCAGAGGAAGACTTTGAAGACACCAGGCCAGTGTGTTCACGGAGACAATTACCCGAGATGCAGACCCTGACAGTGCTCCGTGGCAACAAGGGCTCCTCCAGGAAGCGGCAGTGCTCAGACCCTGAGAGCAATGAGCATCCAGCACACAGGGGCATCGGCACTGCACTCTGATGACAGTGTGCGTCCAGAACAGCAGCAGGGCACAGGCCACTGGGCTACAGTCCTAGTGGTTCCGTGTTGGCACAAAGCTGGCCATAGTGTGCAGGTCTAAGGGTCGCTGCCACGCCCTAAGGCAGAACCAGAAAATAGACACAGCCTGGGAAGCTGCCGGAACACAGGTTTCCCTGTGGCGCTGTCTCCAAGAGCAGAACCAAGTAAGATCCTGCTGTCTTGGCGCATTGTCCTGCAGTTACTCCTCCTTCCACTTGTTCTCTCTGACACTCTGCCCTGAGAGCCCTCCCACCTGCTTATCTCCTACACAGCAAGTGACCCCAATCCTAGCTCTTACCCGCCTAGATCTGGTTTTTGGTATGTATGGAAACAACTTTTTACATTTGTCCCAAATGATATAATGAAACACTTGTTTCTTTTTGTGCTGACCAATTGGAATGCTTTTGTTCTTTTTTTTTTTGCTTTTGGGTCACACCCGGGCTCAGGGGTTTCTCCTGGCTCTGCCTCAGGAATTACTCCTGGCGGGCTCGGGGACCATATGGGATGCCGGGATCGAACCCGGCGGCACAGGCCGGCCGGTGCAAACGCCACCCGCTGGGCTATCGCCCAGCCCCATCTTTGTAATAGTGTAAACCACGTACTTTGAGGCTAGCTGCGTTTATTACCTGAAATTACTGAGTATGTAAGGGTCTGGGGGTCTTTGTGCAAATTTCCAGGAGCCAAAGGAGTCCTGAACCTGCAGAGCAAATAAAAATTCTTCCTAACCCGCGAAATCTTTCCTAGTGCCTTCCGCCAATAGAGATCTCTCTCTTCAGTCACCTCAGCTAGAAAACATGCCGTTACACATGCTGAAATCCTTCCCAAGCCTCAAAAGGGAAAAAAGGGGAAGACCAAGCACAAATAATAGAAAACAGAAACCAGTGGTTTAGTGATGAGAAAGGAACCAACATTCTAACAGATCTGTCTACCCTCCATCCAAATCGCCACTCTGAACTCTGACCCCTGACCCCTGACTAGGAAAGGGACAGTGTTGAGTGTCAGGGAAGGACCTTGAGTCAGCGCAGAACTCCTGCCTTTCCAATACAGCACATTCACCACCAGCTCACACACACACACACACACACACACACACACACACACACACCCTTAATGGCACTTCAGCCAAGCACAAGGACAAAGCAAACACACATACAGTGGCTTGTAGAACTACTGATCAGTGGGTTAAACCCCTGTCAGCTAGGTACAAATCACCCACCTCAGGTCACCTTGAGAGGACTAGTCCTGCTCCCCATAATGGGATCAAACCTCAATAGGTCAGGACTGGAAAGTCAGTGCAGGGAGTGGAGGCCCCAGTGCTCACTGCACCCGCCAGAGAGCCAGGAGAAAGGCTTATGGCTCCACAGACAGGGAGCCGCCTTGGAGGTTCACTCTGTGTCTGACGCCCCCTGCAGGAAGCGCTTCTGGCACTGTGAGGCCGCATCTGCCTGCTTGGGCACCTGGCTGTGGGCTGTACCTGCCCGGGCGACTGGCAGCAGACACTGCTCTGGGCACAGCAACATGCACTTGAAATGAAAGCAACCACAGAGAGAATCAGCTCTAGCATATGGGCAGGACCCTAACCCAAGCTGTCTGAGCACACCCTGACTCAGCACAGCTGGAAGAGCCACAGGAGGGCAGCCCCTTGCCAGCACCCTGCTGAGAGCAGGAAAGCACCTGTGGAGCCTCTGCTCTGAGGAAGGTGCTGTCACTCCTCAACCCACAACTGCTGCTGGCCCAAAGCCGGCTCCCTGGGCCTCAGAAATCACTGTGCCGCGGCCATCTGCCCTACTGCCTTGGGGGAGATGGACAGTACAGTAAACGTGAGTTTTAAGTTTAGAAGCAGGCTGGACACAGCAGGCAAGAGGCTTCCTGGCGCTTCCTCTTTGGCGCCTCATCTCAGTCATTTCCATTTCGCAGGCTGCAAACCGAAAGTGCTCAATGCGCTGCTGAGCAGTGAGCTTGCTGGGACTTGCCTGGCCAGTTTGGGAAGCCCAAGTAATAGGAAATGTCAAGGGGGAAACCAGCAGTAGAGACTCTAGCAGCTCCTCTTCTACCTGGAGCTCCCGGAGGCTCCGCGCTGCGCTGCTCTGGCCGGGTAGCTGCCCTCCAGCCCCGCCCCGGCGGTAGCCTTGGGTCTCCGCGGGAGTGGCCGGCCCAGAGGACCTTCCCCCGCCCCTTCGCGGCCTTCAGCCAGCCCAGCGCGGGGAACTCGGGCCTCCCCAACCCCAGGTCGCAGGCACTTAAATGCGTCTCCTGCAGGCCACAACCGTGAACACTTCCCGCAGCCACCATCCTAAGTCAGGGCCCCAGCCCAGGCCGAGACGCAGACGCAGACGACAACGACCCGCCGAGGGACACGCAGGCACCACCACGGGGCTTCCCCAGATCTCCCTGGGAGGTCTACCCGGCACCGAGACGCAGCGCGGTCCGGAGTCAGACCCAACAGGCTAGACAGATTCTAGGAAGGACGCGTCTCCCGGCAGGTCCACGCAGGGAACCCTAACGTTGCACCCGCCACTGCACACCCTCGCCTTCGTCCGCTTGCTTTTTAGTCGGACCGATCGATGGTCCGAAGATGAGCCTAAGCGGTGGGCAGAGAGAGGTGGAAGGCGCGTCTGCGAGCCGAAAGCCTACACCGCGCACTGAGCGCTTTCGCTTTGGAGACGCGAAACCTGTCTCTGGCCGCACTGGGCCCTTGCGCACCGGCGGGGACTCGGCACGCGGCAGACGCTCCGGAGAGAGGAGCCCGCGGGAGCTGGCTCGGCAGGTTCTTGCAAAAGGAAGCAGCGGGCACACGAAGCTCTGATTCGAGGCAGCACTTTTAACGTTAACGGTGCTTGAAAGCAGTGATAGTAGAGAAGGATCAGACGCGACTCAGCACGTGGACGCGAAAAGAAGGATCAGAAGACGAGACAGGGATGGAACGCGAGCGCATTCCAAGAGCCCAGGCAGGCTCTGGCAAAGGGAACGCTCCGGTGCCGGCACGACGTCTCTCCCGTCAGTCCCAGCAAGCGTTAAGTCACACTCGCTAGTCCTCGCCTGCGCCTACGGAGACTTGTTTTTCAGCTACCCGTGGATCGCCCGAGCTATGGATCCTCCGAAAGACGAGCCTGAAGCAGAGCCGGGGAAAGGCACGTGCGAGCCGCAGCTCAGCAGCGCACTGAGCACTTTCGGTTCGCAGCCGGCGACATGGAAACGGACTGAGACGAGGCGCCAAAACGGCGTTTGGGAAGGGAGAATTTTCTCGGGCCCACGGGGCCAGGCAGGCGGGAACCTAACGCGGACACGGCTCGGTGCAGGGAGTTTAGAACCTAACGCGGCGGAAGGCTGTGGACTGTGGACGTGGGGACGCAGCTGACCGGTGTGTAAAGCACAGCGACAGGACGCCGCTGTTTCTCGCCATTGACAGACGCAGTTTCTTCTATTATTTGTTTGTTTTTCATTTGTTTTTATTCACTTGTTTCTTAATTTTTTGCTTACTTACTTGTTTATTTATCTGTTTGTTTTTATTTGTTTATTTATTTAGCCATCTATTTATTTGTTTGTTGGTTTGTTGTTTTTTGTTTTTTTAGCTTTTTTGGCGAACATTTATCATTTATTTACTTATTTACTTATTTTATTTATTTACCTATTTATTTATTTCACTGTCTGTCTTCCTGTTCAGCGTCGATTTCCTCGAGCGGGCACCAGTAACATCTCCATATGACCTGTCTCATGCAAGTAGAGTCCAAGGGCACCTGCTTGCACCAGGAACATAAAGAGCCTCAAACCATTCCATGAGATCATGGGAATAAGGTCTATAATTGTTAATGGTATCTGGCATATCAAATACGACACGGGGCCGGAGCGATAGCCCACGGGTAGGGTGTTTGCCTTGCACGCGGCCGGCCCAGCCGGCCTGGGTTCGATCTCCGGCATCCCATATGGTCACCCAAGCACCGCCAGGAGTAATTCCTGAGTGCAGAGCCAGGAGAAACCCCTGAGCATCGCCGGGTGTGACCCAAAAAGCAAAAAAAAAAAAAATACGACACGGGTAGCTTGCCAGGCTCTGCCGTGCGTGTAGCATACTCTTGTAGTCATCTCAAAATCCATCATTTATTGATGATCCGGGCTGTGACAGGCTGGTCTGCTGGGTGGAGTTCTGATGAGGGGGAAGTAAAGATGTGAAATGGAGGCCCTCATGGAGTGGGGCGTCCTCTGGCTTGTTGTGAGGCTCTGCTGGGGTGGCGGGCCAGGGTTAGAACCTGCCATCCCTCCCAGGGAAACCTCATGAGCGGCTGGTTGTGCGAAGAATGCCTAGAGAGATAAAGACAGAAAAGGATGCCTGTCTTCAGAAACTCTCGAGCTCATTTGCCAACGTGGCAAGGGCGTGAGCCTCAGGAGACCAAATGCTAATGTCCAAGCTTGCTAAACGGTGCAGAGAAGCTGATAAAAGCAGACCTCAAAGACAGAAGAGCAGAAATACTGGAATATGCAGCAGAAGCCGGGAAAAGCATTCGCACTGCCCGCCTGTCCTTTGCCAACTATAAGACCAAGATGACTGCCCTCCGACGCCCTGATGGATCTATCACATCTTCCAGAAAGGCAATGGAAAAGAGTATCCAGGACTTCTACTCAGATCTCTTTGATAGTCACATCCATCTGCCCACATACCAAATTCCACAGGATGGATATGTCATTCCCAATGTTCTCCTTCTGAAATCCAACATGACATCTCGTCGGTAAAGAAGGGAACAGCACCAAGCCCAGACAAAGTCAGACCCGAACACCTGAAGAATCTGCCATCGGTACTCCTCAATACACTAGCTCGGCTCTTCACACGCTACCTGTCCAAAGTGCAAGGTGCCCTCCCAATGGAAAACCAGCAGGACAGTTCTACTGTTCAAGAAGGGAAACATTCACGACTCGGCAACTATCGCCCCATCTGCCTCTTGTCTGTCATCTACAAGCTGTTTACATGAGTCATCCTGAACAGGATTAGCAGAACACTAGATGAAGGACAACCATTCGAGCAAGCAGGCTTCCGGAAAGGATTAGCACAATCGACCATATCCACAAGTCAAGAGCCAGGAGTAACTCCTGAGCATTGCTGGGTGTGACCCAAAAAAAAAATGAATAAATAAAAACAAAGTCTGATGAGATCTGGCATCTTGGGCCAGCCAGGAAGGCAGAATTTGCATCTGTGACACATCTTTTGTTTGCTTCTCACCACAGCTGCAGTTTGGCTCTGTTTGTCTCCTTCCCCACACAGCTGTATATCCTATGTTAAATACGGGGAAGCTTTGTAGCAGAAAACTATGTTATTCTTTTTTTTTATTATTTTTTGCTGCTTTTTGGGTCACACCCGGCAATGCTCAGGGGTTTCTCCTGGCTCTGCACTCAGGAATTACTCCTGGCAGTGCTCAAGGGACCATATGGGATGCCGGGGAATGAACTGGGCCGGCAGAGGGGCGGCGTGCAAGGCAAATGCCCTACCCACTGGACTATTGCTACGTTTCATCTATGTTATTCTTTGAGCTGTGGGGGTATAAGAGAGCTGTGGTCATTCTGTAAGCATCAGCTGCGGAGATGAGCTGCTCTCTTTCCTGAAGGCTCCTCTCTGCGCCCGACCTACAGAGATCTCTCATTACAGTGAGACTTTCCTTGGCGTAGTGGACACAACTTCACGTGGATATGGATAAGGAAAGGATATCCGATCCCATAAATGTTGGGAAAACAGGATCCCCAAAAAAGAATGGAATGGAAAGGGTTCTGATTTTAAATCATGCACAAAATATAGCTCAAAAGGATTAAAACCTTAAATGGATTAAAGAGTAAAATGAACAAAATGCAAATATGAACATCTTATGAACATCTTTGTAATTGTGTATCTCACGGTGGTATAATAAAAATTAGAGTAAAATGAGGACCCAGAGCGATAGCACAGTGGGTGGGACATTGCCTGCAGGCAGCCCACACTGGTTGATTCCTTGGCATCCCATATGGTCTCCTGGGCACAGCCATGAGTAATTCCTGAGTGAAGAGCTAGGAGAAACCACTGAGCATTGTTGTGTGTGACCCCAAAACAAAATAATAATAATAAGTATTATTATAATAATATTATAATAATAATAATAAGTATAATAATAATACTTATTCTTATTATTATTATTATTGTGAGGCTCTGCCACCCCAGCAGAGCCTCAAAAACAAGCCAGACGAGCCCCCCACTCCATGAGGACCTCCATTTTCCACATCCGGACTTCCCCCTTGTCAGAACGCCACCCAGCAGACCAGACTATCACAGCCCGGCTCATAGAAATCCACCCTGCTGCAGTCTTTTTTAATCTGGCCCAGGTATGCTTATCCAGAGACAGACATGGGGCAGAGCTGCTACTGGCTCTCACTGTGCCCAGCCGCTCATGAGTTGCCCGGGAGGGATGGCAGGTTCTAGCCCTGGCCCGACACCCCAGCAGAGCCTCACAACAAGCCGGACTTCCCCCTCGTCAGAACTCGACCCAGCAGACCAGCCTATCAGAGCCTGGCTCACACAGCTGCAAGCGCCTAGCGGTTCATCAATAAAGGCTGGATTTTGAGATGACTACAAGAGTATGCTACCCGCACGGCAGAGCCTGGCAAGCTATACGTGTTGTATTTGATATGCCAGATACCAGTAACAATTATAGACCTCATTCCCATGATCTGAAGGAATGGTTTGAGGCTCTTTATGTTCCTGGAGCAAGCAGGTGCCCTAGGGCTCTACTTGCATGAGACAGGTCATATGGAGATGTTACTGGTGCCCGCTCGAGCAAATCGACGATGAACGGGAAGACAGTGATACAGTGATACAGTGACTAATAATAATAATAATAGTGATAAAAGAGTACAATGAGATTGACAGAGCCAGGAGGCGGGGTGGGGAAGAGTGGGGAAGGGCCATCAGTGTGAAGGTGGGAACTTCCACATAGAAGATGGAAAAGGCAACCTGAGCTCCAGTGCCGCAGGGAGGCGCTGGCCTTGCACCCAGCACACGCAGGTTCTGTCCCCAGTTCCCTGCATGGGTGGGTCCGCCTCTGCCTCCAGCACCACCAGAAGTGATTCCTGAGCACAGAGCTGGGAGCAAGCCCTGAGCACAGCTGGGTGACTTATGCCCACCACCACCCCTAACACAAAGATGGTGAAACAAAGTTCTGGCTGGGATCAAGTATATGTCGCGGTGACTCTAGATAAAAAATATTGCATTATGTAATTAAAAAAATATTCGGGGGGTCACACCCGGCGATGCTCAGGGGTCACTCCTGGCTCTGCACTCAGGATGTACTCCTGGCGGTGCTCAGGGACCATGTGGGACGCGGAGGATCAAACCCATGTCGGCCATGTGCAGATCACACACCCTACCTACTGTGCTATTGCTCCAGCCCCTTAAAATGTGTTTTCTTAAGAAGTATATTTTACATGTTCTAACCACAGTAAAAGCAATTATGTGGGATGATTCATACAAGACAGCGTATGTTGGTAAGTACTTTATAATATAAGTTACATGTCTTATTAGCACATAATATCTTAGCTGGGGACTGGAAGTAGCCTGAAGTGAGGCACAAGCTAATGTTACTGTTTGGGAATTTAGGACTTTTAGGCTCCACATAAAAGTGACATCACACTGAATTGTCCTTTCTCTGTTTGCTATATTGCACTGACCTGAATGTGCCCTCAAGATTCATTTGTGTTATCCCTGATAGCAAATTTTCTTCTTTTTGAATAAGAATAAATATTTCTAAGCAATATTTTTCTTGACAATATTATTTCATTATATACGCTCACATTTTATGCCTATAAACCCTTATTAAAACTACATTCATATATGTGTACTTCTGCGTTTACATACCTATATCATACACATACATAACACATACATCTGAAGGGGGACAGGCGTGGGGTGCATTAGATCCTTGTGACCACATGATCCCCTGGGCTGGGCAGGAAAGACGTCCAGCACAAAGCCAGCTGTAGCACCTCCCACAGCACGGCAGAACGCCCACTCACTCCTCGCCCCAAAGCAGTCTTAAACTGCTGGTATTAATATCTCAACAAAGGGAAAGAACAAAATACGTTTTCTCTTGCACTTTGGGGAGAGTGGGCAAAGAGACACAGCTCCACCTAGTGGCTAAAGTTAGTTTGGCAACTCTGTAGGCACCCTTTGGACCTCGATCAATTTAGCCCTTGAAGAACCCGGCGTGATGCTGCCACCTAGTGGTCAAATGTCAGAACGTCAACTCGCTGCTTCCCTGCCATTCTGAGCCTGCAGATATTTTTTTTTTTTTTGAGTCACCCCCTGCGATGCTCTGGGGTTACTCTCCTGGCTCTGCACTCACGGATTACTCCTGGCTGGGGGTGGGAGGGAGGCATGTGGGATGCCGGAGATCGCACCAGGCTCGGCCGTGCGCAAGGCAAACCCCTACCCGCTGTGCTATCGCTCCAGCCGCCCCTGAACCTGCAGAAAACTCGAGGTTATAAAACGCGGAAATTAGCCGCTTCTTGAAAACAACCAGTCCCTCATCCCCTCAACTAAACAGTCCCGAATAACTCACTTTGGCCGAGGGTTCTTCCCTCCCACAGGGAAGATTGACTGAGACGCGTTTCCTCATCTGAGGCGCAGGCAGGGCCCACCTCGCATGAGTAGACCTTGGTTTCCACCCCTAGTACAGAAAGTAAATATGCACACATATATATGAGTGTATGTATACAGATATATAAATGTATATATGAGTCCTGTGGGGTCCGCAGGTGCGTTTTGGGTCAATGACCACCCCACTGACCAAGGGAGGAAGGAATGGGGACACAATTCACTGGTAATCAGTGGCGGTTTATCTCAAGCAGACCCGGATCATTACACAGATGTGAAGGGCTGGGGTGGCCATCACAGATAGGTGTGGCTGACCATTATGGAGAACGGATGTGAAGCCCATCCTACAGGGACAGTCTTCTGGGAGATCCACCCGAGGGCGGGCTTCCATCTAGGGGCGTATTTGCTTTCCCATTTCCTCTACCCGAATCTGTTTAAACAGTCACTAAATTTCCTTCTGACAAATATTTCTCACTGTAGACCACTTGTCTCTCGTCAGAGCGATGGTACAGCGGGTAAGGCACTCGCCTTGTTCTAGATACCATAGTTCTAAGAGAGAGATACGGAATAATCTCCCTTATATGTGGGATATAAAGAGACGAGTAAGGCAACAGAACCTGAGAATTGGCCTACAGAACGGAGCAACCAAAAGTGGGGGGACAGGACATGGGGGACTTTGAGATGACGGTGGAGGGAAGGGGACGCGCTGGTCTTGGCATGCTGAGACGCGATCAGCCTTCACCAGGATTGTGGCGCACAGCGAAATCTAACACACCAAACAACAAACCTTGTGTGGATCTTTCTGAAAAGTCACTGATCTCCTCTTTCCCTTATTTCATCTTTGATGCCTTCAATTTTCTGCACATTTCTGTCTTATTTCCAAATATCTACAAACTGAAGAGACTGCTTGTGTTGAGTTTGTGTGGGGCTCCTGTCAGCGGTGCTCAGAGCCTGCTCCCGGCAGTGCTGGGGGGCTGCGTGGTGCCGGGACAGGACCTGGGGCTCCTGCAAACAGCTCGCGCTCGCTCATGTCTTCTCGTTCATGATTTCTAACTTAATTTTAACATGAAAAATAACGAAATCAAATGCATCTTCAATTTTGGCATATGCTAGAAATGGCTTTTTGTTTGTTTATTTGGACCTGATGGGTGGGGGGAAATTGAGGTGCAGCACTGAGGGTGGGCGACATAGGGGGGCAGCTGGGAGGGGGGGGCGGGGCGAGGCTGGTTCCTGCGCCCCACCTGACCCTGTGCTGCGGCTGGGGGACCCTCGGGGGTACCGGGAGCGGGAATCCTCTGCACCAGGTTAAGGGACTCGGGGCCCCTCCACCCCGCTTCTCTCTACATTCCTCTCCCTAAGTCCAGGGCTGTCTGTGAGGACGCCCCAATCGCTGGGGGGATCCCTGAGCACAGAACCAGAAGGAAGCCCTGACACAGCGAGGCTTACCCAACCCAAAATAAGAGAAACACTAGAGCTGGACAAGAACAAAACGTGAAACTACAGTGAGGCTGGCGGCGAGAGGGGTAGTAGGGGCTGAGACTCTTCATCGGCTTCACCAACTGCTGTTCCAATCCCCAGCGTCACGTATGGCCCTCAAGAATCGCTAGGAATGAGCCCAGAACACAAAGCCCAGAGTAGCCACACACACACACACACACACACACACACAGGGATCAGGAAAACAACAAAAACATACAAAATTATGTTACTGATCTTAAACTAGCCAATGACATATCTTTGAGGGGCCCTGATACACCTATGAGTTTACTCCAATACCTGAGCTCTGGATCGCTCCGAGAAGGCTCTGAGGACCAACGGGCTGCCAGACTTGACCCAGGCTGAGCTGTGTGCAGGTGGTGCCAACCGGCTCTCCTCTAACCGAACCCACAGGCCGATGGCTTTTGGACTAGGCCAAACCGTTGGTTTAAGAAACCTGACTAAGGCCGGAGCGATAGCCCAGCGGGTAGGGCGTTTGCCTTGCACCCGGCTGGCCCATGCTGGCCTGGGTTCGATCCCCGGCATTCCATATGGTCCCCTGAGCAATGCCAGGAGTAATTCCTAAGTGCAGGGCCAGGAGTAACCCCTGAGCATCGCGGGTGTGACCCAAAAAAAACAAAAAATAAATAAATAAATAAATAAAAGAAACCTGGACGGGCGCGACAGCCATAGCCCAGCGGGTAGGGTGTTTGCCTTGCATGTGGCCGGCCTATGCTGGCCCAGGTTCGATCCCGCTATCCCATATGGTCCCCTGAGCACCGCCAGGCGTAATTCCTGAGTGCAGAGCCAGGAGTAACCCCTGAGCATCGCCGGGTGTGACCGAAATAAAATAAAATAAAAAAAAAGAAACCTGACAGTGCACAGGGGTTACTCGCGGTTCAGCACTCAGGAATCACCCCTGGTGGTGCTCCTCAGGGCGGGGTACGTGGACCTTATGGGATGGCGGGGATGGAACCCGGGTCAGTCGCATGCAAGGCCAACGGCCCACCTGCTGTGCTGTTTCTCCAGCCCTAATGAAACATTTTTATTTTGAAAGGTCTAACATAAAACTATTTATTATACATGCACCCTCACAAACATAAATACCTACACATACACTACACATGCACTGCAAACAGCTACACAAACACACACACACACACAGAAAAAATGAACAGTTTCATTTTGGCCTTCCTAGGGCTTAATTTTTTCTGTCCCCCTACCCCCAACACCCCGCTGAATCCCTACAGAATAACAGCGCTTTAATCCCAAATAAATCCACTTTGCGTTTTAATTCTCTCTCCTTTTCTGTTGCCACACCCAGCCGTGTTCAGGGCTTCCTCCGGGCTCAGGCATGACTCTGGTGAAGGCAGGGAGACCCTATTTCGGGCTAGGAGTTGAACCCTTGTGCTGGGAGCAACGAAACTAATTTTTAGTGTAACAAGAGTTTTATCAAACAGAGTTGACGTAGAAAGATGTGAGGGTGGCAGAGAGGAGCCTGTTGAGAGAGAACACGGGTCCCTCCGGGTGGGAAGCAGAGGGAAGGGCGTAGGGTGGGGCCCAATAGCCAATAGGCTAAAGACCAAAGAAACTTTTCATCCTCCCGAGGCCCCAGGAGGTGGAGGTGGTTGCCCAGCCGCTCTCCTGCTCTGCAGCAATCTGCTCCCTCGAGCGGTCCCCACCCGACAGGCCCCTTGGCCGGCCCCTCCCCGCCAGGGCTCGGTCCCCAGGACGTGCTCCCTGCACACACTCGCCTCTGGCCTCTGAGGATGGAGCAGCGCGTCCCCTGCTGCCTGCGCCAGGCCTGGGACAGAGCCCAGGAGCCCCCGAGGCCCCAGGTAGAGTCCCCGAAGCTGAGCTCAGAGGACTCCGGGCCGTGGCCGCTGCCTCTGTACCCCGCGCTGGGGGCGCTGTCCCTGGACAACCACGAGTTCAACCTGCTGCTGCACTGCTGGGCCCTGCGGCCTCCTGCGTGGATCCTGCGGCCTGCACAGAGGCAAGCCCGGGAAGGCGGCGAGCGGGGAGCAGCATCTCCAGCGGATGCCGGGACCCACCGGACTCTCCTGCTCAGGAGCATCGGGGGAAACCGCCGGCCGGGCCGCCTCCGCCCAGCGCCCCTGCCCGCAGCTTCCCGCGGCCCAGTGAACGCGCTCTCTGGGTCTGACACGAAGCCCCAGACCGCTGACTGCGATCCCAGAGCGGGTCCCTGGCGGGTACTGACAGCCTGACGCCTTCAGGGTGGGACCAGCCTGCCAGAGAACAAGGGCCTGGCCGCCCTCTGGGCCCACCGCGCCCGAGTCCCGACGCGGCCCTGACGGTGACCCTCCAGACCTGTGCCCTGATGCGCCCTGAACTTATCCTTGGGACACTGTGTGCTCGCTGTAGATGACTCTTCCCTTACTCAGTAAATGACAGAGATGTCAAGCAAACTTCTTGTCGGTTCTGATTTGCTGTTGACTGACCAGGGCAGAAATCTGGGGAACAGACACTGGTGTCAGCTGCCTTGTGGGGCCTCAGCTGGGCAGTGGGCGCCCCTGAGCTCAGCCACCACCAGAGGGCGGAGGGGAGGGGAGTCAACCCTGGGGCTGTTTTTGCCCCTCTGAGACCCACAGGATCAGATGTGTGTCTTTGTGCGCTGTGCGCTTAAGTGTGTGTGTGTGTGTGTGTGTGTGTTGTGTGTGTTTTTGTGTGTGTGTGTGGGGGTGGGGTGGGTGGGGGCTTCTTTTTCCCAGTGTCCTTTACTGGAGAATCCTTTTGTTTTGGTTCGGTTTGTTGCCACACCCAGGGACGTTTTGGGACCACCCCTGCCAAGGCTGAGATGTGACCCCTCAGACCAGAGGCCCAGCAGGCAAATCACTCCTGCCGGGTCTTTGAGGGGCCTCCCGCCCACACACTCACTATGCCTCCAGTGGTAAAGAAAGAAAGGTGGGGATTATCTGAGAACTTTAAAGCTAGTTCTCAGGGCTCTGAGTCAGGGGTCACTACTGAGTGATCAGGGGACCGTATGGAGGGCTGGGGATTGAGCGATGGTCAGTCGCATCAAGGCCAAGGCCTTCCCTGCTGTCCTATCGCTCTGCACGCCTCCTCCTTTTTAAAGGACTCATTGTCACTGAGGCCGAGTATCTGACCCCGGGCCTCTCCATGACCGTTGCTCCTTCCCGTAGATCTTCTCAAATCCGGCCGGGCAGGGCCCGAGACGCGGCTCTGAGGCCAACAGGCAGGGGACGCAGAACTCGACCCCGGAGTGGTGCAGAGCAAACACGTGTCCCCCTGCTGAGGTTTGCTGCCCTCTCTGTGGTCACTCTCCCGACCCCAGCCCACCTCAGCTTCCCCAACCCTGATTCCTGCCCAGCTCACCCAGACAAACCCTGGACCACACCTGAGCCCAGGGGAAAGGAAGAGACAGACAGGAAATAGGGAAACACACTTTTATTCAGTGGCAGCGGCAATAGGACAAGAATCCCCACACTTGACGCACAGTGACCAGTCAGCAAAGCGCCTGAGATGAGAGACTGACATGGTCAGCAGAGCCAGGGCCGAGGAGGGCGAGGACGGAGATGCAGTGGCTCTGGGAGGCCGGGCTGTCCCGTGGGGCAGCAGACTCAGGGCTGAGCCTCCCAGGGCTGGGCTCAGGCTCCCCAGAGACGAGGCTGATGGGGCTGGGCCCATTCAGAGACCCCTTTTCGGGTGCTGGCTCCTGCTCTTCTCAGCTTGGGCTGCAGGAACCCCTCAAGATATTCTAAAGCCAAGTCCACGCATGGACACACACATTTTGATCATGAGGCTATTTCTGATCTCAGATCTGCGGGTCTCTGAGCTGGGTCTCAGAGGGGCACAGCAGCCCCAGTGGTGACGCGCCTCCCCTGCGCCCTCTGGTGGTGGCTGTGCTCAGAATTCCACTGCTCAGGCAGAGGCCCCACGAAGGCAGCGATCCCAGTGCCTATTCCCTGGATCTCTACCCTAGTCAGTCATCAGCAAATCAGGACATGAGAAGAAATTTGCTTAAAATCTCTGTTATTTACTGAATAATGGGGAAAAGTCATTTGATATCCAGGAGCCCCTGAGGTCCCCAGCAGTATGAGGACAGAAGTTTTCTTCTACATCCGAGGTCGCCTGGGAACAAATGAAAACTCACGAGTCCGGAGCAGTTCCAAAAGGCTATTAATAGTACCACAAGCTCTACCACCGCAATCTAATATAATGGAAGACTCTAGCTCAGATCAGAATTTAGACCTTTGAAGAGAGCCCAAGTCTCCTACCAAAGAGGATCCCACCAGATAGGAGTCCCACCAAAGAGAGCAAGTACCTCTCAAATCAGTCCCATTGTATACACCAAAGTAATCCTCCCTTCAGGGAGAGTCCTGTCAATAAAGAACCCTAAACAGCCTCTGGATAGTAGAAGGGTGTAGGAGGGTGGTGCCACACCCTAGGACAGTTCTAAACAAATGATTACTCCATGGACTAATCCCTTCTTCCTGGATTATGAGATTATCTCTTAGGTAAAACACTGGAGAGAGGGGCTGGTATAAAGTAATACATCTTAATTTCATGAGCTTCATGTAATCTAGATGGTACCCACAAGGTCCTTCTTTCTTATTTATTACTGCACCAGGGTGATTCTGAGTATCTTGTTCTCTGTATACTGAAAGGGTCACACTTGCCAGTTTGAGGGCAAACTAGAATGATCCTTCCTATAATCTAAATGATAATCTCAACATAGCCAGGGTGGCAGTCTCCTGGTAAATTCTAAATGCCGAAAGCTGAGTCCAGTGGGTATAAAGAGGAGTTTTATACTCAATCTAAACATCTTAGTAGATGTATAATAATAAGTCAGAAGTTAATCATTCAGAGTCAAGGTGACTTCTGTAACTGCCACACACTACATCAGAGTTTACATAGAAGGGAGATCCATTATCATGAATCCAGGCTTAAGAACATGTAAATAGATAAAGCTGTGAGTGGATAAAACAGCAAAGCTCCAGAGCTAGCTAGGCCTGTCAACCAACAATCTGACAGCGAGGGGCAGGAGACATAGTCCAGCAGGTAGGGTGTTTGCCTTGCATGCGGCTGACCCGGGTTCGATTCCTGGCATCCCATATGTTCCCCGAGCACCGCCAGGAGTAATTCCTGAGTGCAGAGCCAGGAGTAACCCCTGAGTATCGCTGTGTGTGACCCAAAAAGTATAAAAATAAAAAGTACTTGAAATAGCAGACTTTTTATTATTATTTTTTTCTTTTTCTTTTTGGGTCAAAAGACCAGCCCATCACAGTCCGGCTTGGCCTCTTGCGACTGCACGGTTCATCAATAAATGCTTTATTTGGAGGTGTTTAAAAGAGTTTGCCTCCCGCACGGCAAGCCTGGCAAGCTGCTCGTGTTGTATTTGATACGCCAAATACCAGTAACAATTATATTAGGAATCATTCCCATGACCTAATATAATGGTTTGAGGCTCTTTATGTTCCTGTAGCAAGCTGATGCCCTTGGCTCTACTGGCATGAGACAGGACATATGGAGATATTACTGGTGCCTGCTCTAGCAAATAGATGATGAACTGGAAGATCGTGATCATGATCGTGATTCTTTTTTGGGTCACCACGCAGCAGGCTCAGGGGTTTCACCTGGCTCTGCACTCAGGAATTACTCCTGGCGGTGCTGGTGACCATATGGGATGCTGAGGATCAAACCCAGGTTGGCCGAGTGCAAGAAAAACGTCCTACCCGCTGGACTAACGCCTCCTACTCCGCAGACATTTTTAAAGTGATAGAAAAATAATTAAAATTGAGGTCAAAGTATATTTTTTAAAGAAAGTAAATAATTATAATCATGACTATTAGGGCCAGGTGACAGCAGACCAGAGGCTGTCTTATACTTGTCAACCTGCCTTAAGCCTAGTTCACATAATCCCTGAGCCCCACCAGGAGTGATCACCCAGCACAGACAGGAAGTGACCTGAACACCACTGTGTGTGGCTCAAAGCAAAGAAAAGACAGACTCTAATAACGGATCAATTAAATAAAATTGGGAAGTACTATTCAATAGGTCCTTTAAAATAGAGCAAGGCTGGAGTAATAGTACAAATGGTCTGGAGTGGCCTCTCACGGGGCCTTAACACCCTTGACTGCTTCCCTCAACCCTTTCTAAGACCCTCCCTAAGGCCCTCCCTCAGACCCTCCCTAAGGCCCTCCCTAGACCCTCCCTAAGACCCTCCCTCAGGCCCTCCCTAAGGCCCTCCCTAAGGCTCTCCCTAAGAACCCTCCCTAAGGCCCCTCCCTAGACCCTCCCTAAGGCCCTCCCTAGACCCTCCATATGACCTTCCGTGCAGGTCACACCTGCATGCAGGAGATCTTGTATCCTGAATGCCCCCACCCATAGGGTGTGTGTAGGGTGTGCTGACATCACAGCACACAGGCTCTATATAAAGGCAGAGCAGGGCAGGGGGCTCATTCTCTCCTCTGCTCCCCCAGAGCCTCCTCTTCCAGGGAGCTCTGCAGCCGAGGCCATGGGGCACCGCACAGCCAGCTGGGAGGAGCAGCCCTGGAGGCCCAGGGGGCCAGAAGCCCAGATGCCAGCGGGCCTGACCCCAGAGCAGGCCTGGGCCTGGGCCCTGGACAACTTCCCTGGGCTCTGCCGCAGCTCCTGCG
Source organism: Cryptotis parvus (assembly GCA_021461705.1). Taxonomy (NCBI): domain Eukaryota; kingdom Metazoa; phylum Chordata; class Mammalia; order Eulipotyphla; family Soricidae; genus Cryptotis; species Cryptotis parvus. The sequence goes on from JAJIBD010029028.1 coordinate 23,533, forward strand.
AGCATCCTGGGCAGCAAGAGGAGAAGCCCAGAGCTCCTCACGCTGAGCAAGAGGCTGCGCCTAGAAAGTTCTTTCCTGGCACCAGGGAAGCAAAGCCTGGGAAGCCAAAGCGTGCAGAGCCTGAGATGCCGGCAGGTCTGACCCGAGAGCAGGCCTGGGCCTGGGCCCTGGACAACTTCCCCCGGGCTGTGCCGCAGCTCCTGCCTGAGCGCCCAGCAGCTAAGTGAGGAGAAGCCCAGGGCTCCTGCTCCTGAGAGAGCAGCCGAGCGGCGGAAATTCTTCCGAAGAGCCAGAGCCGTCAGGGGAAGGCCTGGAAGCCCTGGGGTGCAGAGCCCCAGATGCCAGCGGGCCTGACCCGAGAGCAGGCCTGGGCCTGGGCCATGGACAACTTCCCTGGGCTGTGCCGCAGCTCCTGCCTGAGCGCCCAGGACTAGCCCAGGGGATGCTTGAGCTCCTCGCACTGGCCAACGGGAGCAATAGTGACCCTGAGTCTCCTCTTTGAAAGCAGCGTGACCATGAGCCAAAGTCTGAGCTGTCGGCTGAGCTGCAGTCACCTCTGAGTGGACCAAGCACCTCCAACCTGCCCAGAGGCTCCTGAGGAGGGAGAGGCCAGGGGCGTGGACAGACTCACAGCCCGTCCCTCCGAGTTTCTTCACAGCCCAAGCAGAGAAGAGCTGGAGCAGGAGAGGAAAAGGGTCTCGAATCGGCTCAGCGCTCCTCAGCCTCACCCGTGATGGACACTGAGACCAGCCATCGGAAGGCTCAGCCCTGTGCCAGCTCATGGGACAGCCCGGCCTGCCCAGAGACAGTCATGTCCTGCCGTGCCCTCCTCGGCTCCGGCTCTGCTGACCATTTCCTCTCTCATCAATCACAGCTTTGGAGACTGAACACTAGGTGCTCCATGTGAGGGATTCTTGTCTTATTGCAGCTGCCCCTGAATAAAGTGTGTTTCCCTATTTGCTGTCTCTTCTCATTCTCTCCCTTGGGCTCAGGTGAGGTTTGGGGTGGGTTGGGCTGTACTCGCGGATGTGAAGGAACAGCTGGGCCTGGGGTCAGGAGCTGACCCAAAGGGGAGGGCAGCAAACCCAAGAGGGACCATGTTTGCTCTCCGCCTCTCTGGGCTCCAGGGCTGTGTGCTCCGCTGTGCAGCTCCAGGGCTGCGTCTCTGAGGGGCCCGTGCACTTGGGAGACCTCGGGAAGGGGCAGTGGTCCACGGGGAAAACCGGACATCCCACTTTTTCCTTCTTCTGGCCAAAAAAGAAAAGACAGTGTCATTAAATGTGTGCAGTTACTTTTGTGTGTTTGGGGAGATGTCTCAAGCTCCGGAGACAGATGTCTCAAGATGTCTCAAGACATCTTCAGATGTTTCCAAGACATTTGAGATGCTTCAAATTCACCTTTGCATTCTGAGAGGCTGCTTCATTGATTCAGGGCCAGTGGGAATGTGTGAGCTGGAGCAGACTCTCAATTGTGAGGATTCTCCCATACAAATGAGAAAGGGAAATTGCTTTAATAAGAGAAACCCATTCAGCTGATTGTGCAGCAAACCAAGACAGCCGCCACCACTCACTGCAAAGAAGAACTTGGACTATTCTCTAAGCCCAAATATAAGAAATAAAATAGAGGCATTATCAGGCCAGGTTGTGGAGTGATGGTAAAGCTGCAGG
>JAJIBD010029029.1:0-73317 GCA_021461705.1 Cryptotis parvus
CTTCATTTTCATTTATTTCCAGAAATCTTTGGATTTCCTGTTTGATTTCTTCTATGACCCATTTGTTGTTCAGCAGTGAGCTGTTCAGTTTCCAGGTGTTTGGTTTGACTCCCTGTTTTTTGCGTACGGTTAACTTCCATTTTCAGTGCATCATGGTCTGAAAAGATAGTTGACACAATGTCTATCTTTTTAATTTTATTGAGGTATGCTTTGTGGCTCAGCATGTGGTCTATCTTGGAGGAATGTTCCATGTGCACTAGAGAAAAATGTGTATTCAGCTTTTTTGGCATGAAAAGCCCTGTATATATCTACTAGCTCTCTTTCTTCCATTTCTTCCTTCAGGTCCAATATTTCCTTGGTGAGTTTCAGTCTTGTTGATCTGTCCATCGTTGATAGAGCAGTGTTGAAGACTCCAACTATTATTGTGCTACTGTCAATGTCTTCTTTGAGGTCTCTTAGCAGTTGTTTTATGTATTTTGCTGACCCCTCATTGGGTGCATATATGTTTAGTAGTGTAATTTCTTCCTGGTGTACATACCCCTTAATTAATAAGAAGTGGCCTTCGTTGTCCCTTCTAACCTTTTAAGCCTGGAAGTCTATATTATCTGATACTAATATGGCCACACCAGCCTTTTGGAGGAGTTGTTTGCATGGAGAATGGTCTTCCAACCTTTGACTCTGAGTCTGTGTTTGTTCTGCTTATTCAGATGCGTTTCTTGTAGACAGCTGAATGTTGGGTTCAATTTTTTAATCCATTTTGTCACTCTGTGTCTCTTAATTGGTGCATTTAGACCATTGACATTGAGAGAGATTATTGTCATCGGATTTTGTGCCATCTTTCTTTTTGTGTTTGTTGTGCTTATGGGTTTGGTCGCATTAGAGTAGACCCTTCAGTCCTTCTTTTAAAGTTGGTTTTGAGTCCATGAAGTTCCTGAGTTGTTGCTTATCCATGAAGTTGTGTATCTTTCCTTCATATCTGAATGTGAGCCTGGCCGGGTAAAGAATTCTCGGTGAAGCCTGCAGTTCATTGAGTCTTTTCGCAATATCCCACCATTGTTTTCGGGCTCGGAGTGTTTCATCAGAGAAGTCTGCTGTAAATCTTAGAGATGTTCCTTTGTATGTGATTTCCTTCTTTGATCTTGCTGCTTTCAGTATTCTATCCCTATCTATAGTTTTTGTCATTTTTATTAAGATGTGTCTTGGAGTATTCTTGTTGGGGTTTCTTTTAGCTGGTATTCTACGGGCCTCTTGGATCTTGAGGCAAGCATTCTTTAGTTCCGGGAACTTTTCAGCAATGATGGCTTTGACAGTTTCTTCTTCATCAGGGTTTTCTTCTTGCCCTTCTGGGACCCCAATGATCCGATATGTTGTTTCTTCTGGCTTCATCCCGATTATCTCTTGTTGTCTGTTCGGTAATTGTGAGCCTTTTTTCTATCTTCTGGTGTCGGGGCGCTGCGCGGGGTCCCCGCCAGTGCCGGGAAGCGAGTTCCCTTCTACCTCCGAGCCGGCGAGGAATGGATGAGCACTCAGGGATCCGATGAGGTTTTAAAAGACTTTACTTATCACAGGTTCAGGCATACAAATCAGCAAAAGGAAAAACCCGATGCTTAGGATTCCAGGCTAGAACCCCAGCCACGTGTAGGCCAAGATGGCAACCACCACGTGTGAAACTTCCAGGGGAATAATCGCCACAAGGCGAAATCCCACTGGGAAGGAAGAAGCCTGGGAGGCGGGAACCGGCTAGTTTATACCCCCAGCAACTCAGACCTTCCTCCCATTGTTATGGAAAGCAGGGAGGGTCCAATGCCTTTTAGGTAGTCCCTCCCTGCATTTCACCTAGGGCCTTTACTGTGCTAATGTTTTGAGCCGGAATGCCTTTGAAATGTAGAGAAGGGGGTTCCTGAGATGGCATGTCACTGTACCAAAGATCAACACCAATGCCAGTTAAATATTTCTCCAAGCCTTCACAAGTCTCCTCTACTTCATTGTAGTTTTATATTTTATCAGGGAGCCATGCTTGTTTGTTTGGAAGCAAACAGCATTTCTCTCTGGTCTAATTACTTAGGTGTCCTTACAGTGGCCAGGCTAATATGCTGGTAAGATCTAGCTAGTCCCACGATGATTGTGATAGCATGGGAGAATATTTATACCAGCTAGTACAGCATACATGGTCAGATAAACTGCCACATTTAGACTACCCCCTTATCTACGGGTGATCTGGGGAGGCAATCCAGAGCAGATGCAGCGGCCCTTAGGAGTCCTGCAACAACTCCCCCTGATTAGTTTACTAATAAAAATTGAAAAGGTAAGAAATATTTAGTAATGTACAGAAAATTAAGATAAGAAAAAACAATTCCAATTGCAAAATGATAATACATGTTACTTTAGGATCCTAACTTGTTTTTGGACCCAAAGCAAAGTTCAAGATAAAGTGTTTTTAGCTGTCTGATTATAACGGACTATAGTTTGCATTGTCCATAATTTGTGAGAGTCAATTTGCTATATTTTTATGTAAAGTCGGGTGTCTGGAACAAAGTCTGTGGGGCTACTTCTGGAACAGCAATAGCGGTGATCATATGAGTATGAGTCTTTGGAGAGCAGCGATCAGGAACTCGTTGAATTGTCAGGAACACTGGATTGGGTCTCAGGAACACTGGAACAAGTATCTCGAATTCTGGAACAGGAGTCTTGAGTGCTGGAACAGGTGTCCGGGAACATCGGTGTGGTATCTTGAACTCTGGAACAGGAGTCTTGAGCGCTGGAGCAGGTGTCGGAACATCGGTGTGATATCTTGAACTCTGGAACAGGAGTCTTGAGCGCTGGAGCAGGTGTCCGGAACATCGGTGTGATATCTTGAACTCTGGAACAGGAGTCTTGAGCGCTGGAGCAGGTGTCTGGAACATCGGTGTGGGCGTCTTGCAGGGGCTTCTTCAGCAAGGGGAACATTGGCACCGGTAACTGTACCTGTAGCTTAGGCGAGACAAAAACACTTTTCGGAGGTTAATCACAAGTAGAGATTTTAAGGCTTTGTAGGGATCCAAGTCTGGGATGGAGAGAAGAATATAAAGAAGCTCCAACATGGGTGGAGCAGGGAAATAAGTATGAGAATTGATGATTTTAAAATTGATAAATCTAGTGGATCAGCAGTGGAGTTGATGAATGTAATAGAGGTTTGTAGTGGTCAGAAACTGAGAAGGTAGTAGTTGAGACATAACATAGACACAACATTAATCCACAAACATAATGGTGGCCACCACATGCACACACAGCACACATACATTTGATCGATCAATATCTTACAGCTGTATATGCTGACCCATTTAGGGTGATAAATGGTAACGAGTCAAGCGCTTCATAAATATAAAAGCCGGCAAATGATGGTGAGAAAGTGTCTTTTCCTGTGAATAGAGCATTGGGAAAAATTAGTTTTGCAAATTATTAAATTTTTTAGCGAGCACTGTTTTAGGAGTCTCGGAGTATTGAGCACTGTAGCGCAGGTTTACTGGATTCGAATATCTCATCCTGTGAACAGAATCATTAGAAAAACAATTTTTTTATTGATTTAGCAAACATTTTTGTAATGAGCACTGTGATCAGAGTCCACCCATTTTCCACCCTTTTTTAAAGAAAATATTTAGGCTGTAAGGCAAGATATTAGACATGAACCATGATCACAGACTGCAAAACAAGATCATTATTAAAAGGAACCAATCCAGGAAGTTTAAACAGCAACTTGCAATTTAAAATTTAAGACTTTATATTGAAAGAATTAATTGTTTTCTGATTCTTGGAGAATTTTAGTTTTAACAAGTCGCAGAGGGACCCAGAGTTTCTTGGCAGGGTTATCGTCTGTAGAAATGAAAGCATAGCCTCTTCCCGAATGAGGAGGTGACCTGCAATCCATTTATCATCAATTTTCACCCAGATAGGTGAATTGACTGTTTTTTGAGTTTGCATATCTTCTTGAAAGTGACGTTCAGCCGCGGTATAGGGATCTCCTTGAGGTATATTTAAGAAGTTTAAGGTAAATAATGTTAAAGATAAAGAATCCATTGGAGGCATGCTTGTTTTTGTTTGCTGTTTTTAATAGCTGAGTTTTTAAGTGTTCTGTGGGCACGTTCAACTATTCCTTGTCCTTGTGGATTATATGGAATTCCTGTAATATGTTTGATCTGCCATTCCTCGCAAAAAGGATTTGAAGGTTTTGCTGGTGTAAGCAGGACCATTATCTGTTTTTATGGTATGGGGAATACCCATGACGGAGAAGCACTGGAGTAAAAATGAACAAACAGATTTAGCTCTTTCAGACGTCATAGGAACAGCCCATATGAACCGGGAATATGTATCGATGACCACATGAAGGAAAGGTTTGTTGGGAAATAAGTTAGTATGAGTTATATCCATCTGCCACAATTGGTTTGTCTGTAAACCTCGAGGATTTGCTCCTGCTACATGAGATGTACAATGTAAAGGAGCACAGACAGGACAGTTGCGGACAATTTGTCTAGCTTGTCTCCATGGGATGCCATGGTGTACATGAAGGCGGCGGGCATTTGTATGTAGAGTCTGGTGCTCTTCCTCAGCTGATTTAAATACTGGTGCTGCCAAGAGATCTGCTGCTTCGTTTCCTCGAACCATTGGCCCGGGAGTTGGCTGTGAGAACGGATGTGGGAGATGTATATAGGGAATGTTCTATTTCGGAGGAGATCTTGTAGTTTATGGAGCAGCTCCTGAATTATAGGATTATGGGCATTTAAAGAAGCAGTGACAATTCCAGGAAATAAACCAACTACATATGCAGAATCACTCACCACATTACATGGGCCAGATATGGGATAGTAAATGTATCAGGGTGGCGAGTTCCACTTGTTGGGCAGATTTATAATTTGTATGCACAGTAGTGGTCAACGAAGGACCTGTAATTCCACCCCCTTCCTGATGAGGAGCCATCAATATAATACACTGGAGCATCAGGAATGGGAGAGGAGCGGACAATGGTGGAAATTATAAAAGGTGTCCTTTTCAGAAATTCCCAGGTTTTTCCAGCTGGGTAATGATAAGATATTTCTCCTGAAAAATCTGCTAAAGCTCTCTGAAGGATTTCACTGAGTGGTAAAACAGCTTCAATTTCTTTTTTAGGGTCAGGTAGTACAATTACATGGGGATCATGTCCAAGTAATACTTGGGTTCTTGATCTTCCCTTAATTATAAGATTAGCTATCATCTCAAGGTAAGGTGTAGCAGTGCGATTCTGCTTGTTATGTAAGTAAACCCATTCTAACGGTCCAGATAATTGGGCTATAGCAGCAGTTGGAGACTCGGGAGTGTTGAAGACCAAGAACCATACCTTTTCTCCGGATTAAATCTGGAGAGGTAAGATTTTTGAAGCCGATTCATGAAAAAATCTAATTCCTCTTGAGCTTTAGGAGTTAGCTGCCTTGGGCTATTTAAAGCAGGATCACCTTCAAGGGTGTGGAACAGGTTACTGAGCTCACAGTTAGGAATACCAAGGGAGGGGCGCACCCAGTTGATATCCCCCAGCAGTTTTTGAAAATCATTCAAGGTTTTGAGCCTTTTCTGACTAATGGAGATCTTTTTGAGGACGCACTGTAGTGCGGTCAAGAGCATAGCCCAAATATTCCATATGGAGGCTGCATCTGGATTTTCTCCGGAGCTACTTGTAAGCCAGCCTCTGGTAAAACTGTCATTACATCATTATATAAATTCTGGAGATCTCTGGAATTATCACAAGCTAGCAGGATATCATCCATGTAGTGGATGATGTATGCACCAGGAAATTTAGACACGAATGGGTCGCAAAACCTCATCAACAAAGTGTTGACACATCGTAGGTGAATTAGTCATTCCTTGGGGCAATACTGTCCACTGAAACCTACGTAAAGGACCTTTATGATTAATGGAAGGGACTGAAAATGCAAACCTTTTCCGATCATCTGGGTGGATAGGTATGCTGTAAAAGCAGTCTTTTAAATCTATGATAATTAGCGGCCAATCCTTAGGAATAGCTGCTGGAGAGGGAGCCCAGGTTGTAGGGCTCCCATGGGGACCATAGTAGAATTTACATTCCTTAAGTCAATCAGCAAACGCCATTTGCCTGATTTTTTCTGTATTACAAAAACAGGAGAATTCCATTCTGAAAACGTTTCCTCAATATGTCCTAATTTCAGCTGTTCTTCCACTAGATTTGTTTAGCGCCTCCTAACTTTTTTGGTATTGGGGGGCCACTGTGGTGTCCATATAGGTTTGTCAGATTTCCACTGAATACGGATAGGTAGTGGCGCTCAACCACAGCGGCCCCAATTAAAAAGGGTTACTTCCGGTGTTAGGCTTATTATGGAGAGCTGGAATTGGTGCTTCGCGGGGAATTGGAGCGAGGTATGTGGATTACTGCCCCCACTGCTCCAGCATGTCTCGACCCCATAAAGTTAAAGGCATAGGGGCTATATAAGGCTGGACCATGGCTACATTCCCTTCAGGGCCAATACACGGCAGCCACCTGGCACTCTGTCGGAGAAGAGAGGAGGAGATATTGCCTACCCGCTCAGGCTATGGGACACTTTCTTTAGGGCCCAGTTAGAGGGCCAATACTTGGTGGAGATTATGGATATGTCTGCCCCTGTATCCAACATGCCTTTGAATTTCCTTTTATAAATTTCGATGGGGTATAACCGGCCGCTTGGCCTGAGAAATTCTGGCAGTGTACCCAACTAGATAGTTAGCAGGTGGCTGGTGGGCTTGGTTCTGTGTGGCTGCATAACCAACAATGAAGTTGGCAGAATGGTTGGTACTGTTTAAGCCACCAGCTGTAGGGTGTTCGGACTGACTACACGGATCCTCAAAAAATAATAATAGTTTAGCAAGTGGTTCCCCTTTTTTAAAAGTCCATTTAGTTGGCACAGATATTGACAGTATTATCTCTCCATGAGATTCAGGATCCAGAAGTCCGAAATGCACCATAATTCCCTTAAATTTCAGCCAATCGCTCCCTGAATTAAACCCATACTACCTGGGGAGCAGGTCCTTTTATCCCTGTTTTTAGCATGTAGGGGTCTTGACTTGGGTATATTGTGACAGTCTTGGGGCAGAGAATGTCGAGACTGCCACTGCCTGGATGGGGTAGGCCAGAGAGCATTTATTGACTGTAATTCTGTGGATTTTGATTCGGAGGATATTGGGCAGGTGGAATGAAGGAGAGTGCCCCTGGATTCAGCTGGGCCTGGGGCTGGCCCCCCCACCCAGTTTCCCGCATTAGGGGAGGCATAGATGTTATTTGAGGCCTCGCGGAGCTTGTGGAACCTGGGAGGGGCCCATGTAACATTTCCTATAAAGGGATTATTAGAATGTTGCCCTGTATTGATAATTGTAGAAGATGGGCAATCTCTCTCGGTGTGTCCCTTCTTTCCGCAGATAAAGCAGGTTATCTGTCCAGATGAAGCCTGAGGCTGACTTCGCCTCCAAGACCGACAGTCTCTGGCCCAATGTTTTCCTTTTCTGCACCTTGGGCATGGTCCAGGTGGGGCCCTTCGAGGGGTGGAGCTGCGATTATTAGAATAGTTTCTCCGATTATTGTTTATCCTTTTGAAATTTATTGCTTCTCCCCTAGAGCTGTCTGACTTGTTTCTCTCCCTAGAGCTGTCTGACTTGTTTCTCTCCCTAGAGCTGTCTGACATTTCATCCCTCTCCTGATCCTCCTGCTGTATGGGATAAGCCTCTATATCATCCTGTGTTTTATGGGAGGTTAAACCGACATTTCTACAGGCCTTTAGATACCCCCATGAGGTCAGCCTTTTCCCTAATACCATATAGTAATGCTCGACATTTTTGATTAGCATTCTCATATGCTAAGTTTAGTTTTAGGATTTCTTGAGTGGTTGGGTCTTGAACCTGTCTTTTGGATTGTTTCACATAATCTCCCAACAAAATCAAAGTATGGTTCATCACGACCCTGGTAAATTTTTTGTATAGCTACCTAGAAATTCTGGGTCGGAACCTACTCTTTCCCACGCCTTTAATGCTGTCTCCCGAACGAATTTTTAAAATAGGTTCAGGTAATGTCGCTTGTTTTGCTTTGTTTTTCCATTCACCTTCACCTTTTAGCATGGCAAAAGTTATAGTATGGCCTGATTCCTTTTCTCTTAAAGTGTCAATATTCTGGTTAACTCCATCTGCATACCACATATGCCATTGCATGTACTGTGATTTGTTTAGACAAGTATCGGCTACCGTTTCAAAGTCTCCCAATACCCACTGACTACTTTCGCTCCAATCAGCTAAATATTTTAAAGTATAAGGACTTGATATTCCAAACCTGTCGCAAGCCTTCCTAAACGGGGTTATTGCCTCAATTTTTAAGTCTTCATGAATCGGTTTTACTTTATCTTTAGATTGGTCATGAGAAAGATTGCTGGGCTTTGCTCTTTGACTCGAGCTAATCTGTTTCTCCCCTTCTTCCTCATCAGAGCTTGTAGTATCTGGCAGAGGAACATCTACCCCATTGAGGGTATTAACTCTGGGGAGATTTTCAGCTTGGGAATTTGCCTCCTCTGGGTTTTCCTGTTCCTCCTCTAAGTTATCAGCCACATTAGAATTCTTTTTAAATTTTTTTGCTGGGAATGTATACACCTTTTTCAAGTCTACAGTTTTTGGGGCGTGTTTGTGAACGGCTTTTAGTTGGTTCACGCCTCAGTATTGGGTATGCGCTAGGTCCTGATTGATAAGTTATGAAATCAGAAATCTCCCTGCGTAACACATCCATTTCTTGGTTTAAGTTTTCAAGTTTCCTATATGTTTCTTCCTTTTGTTCTTTCAATCTTATGTGTAACTTCCAAACCTCCTCTTTCTGTCCATCTATTCTATCTCTCTGTCTGTCAATTTCTTCCTCTAAGATAATGCTGATTTTATCGATATCCTTCTTCTGCTCTTCAAACTTTACTTCAAATTTTAAATCCTGTTTAATAATTTTACTTTCCTGTTCTTCTAATTTTCCCTTGAATTTTAAATCCTGTTCTTCTAATTTTTCCTTGAATTTTAAATCCTGTTCTTCTAATTTTCCTTGAATTTTAAATCCTGTTCTTCTAATTTTTTCCTCAAATTTTAAAATCTGGTTAATAATTTTACTTTCCTGTTCTTCTAATTTCTTTTCAAATTTTAAACTCTGTTTAATAATTCTGTCCTCAAGCTTTAAGACCAGTCTACCTGTAGCTTTATGATCCTCACTTATTTCTTCAATCGCTGAGTAAATCTCGTCCCTTAAGATTGCATTCAATTTATTACTTTCCTCCCTCTCTCTATTAAACATTGTCCTTACGCAAAGGTACAGTTTAAAAATCGCAAGGACCCAGATGATTTGTGAAAAGATAGAGTAGTTCTCAGAAAGGAACTTTATAGACTGGGCTATGTATGGTTCCGAGCCAATAAAAGATACAATGTATCTATACCATGAGATATCCATCATTTTACTCACGGTTCGGAGGCAGATGATCTCTGTCCGATGATAATTAGACCAGGCGATGTTCGTGGTGCCCACACCAGGGGACGCCAAATGTCGGGGCGCTTCGGGGTCCCCGACAGTGCCGGGAAGCGAAGTTCCCTTCTACCTCCGAGCCGGCGAGGAATGGATGAGCACTCAGGGATCCGATGAGGTTTTAAAAGACTTTACTTATCACAGGTTCAGGCATACAAATCAGCAAAAGGAAAAACCCGATGCTTAGGATTCCAGGCTTAGAACCCCAGCCACGTGTAGGCCAAGATGGCAACCACCACGTGTGAAACTTCCAAGGGAATAATCGCCACAAGGCGAAATCCCACTGGGAAGAAGAAGCCTGGGAGAGCGGGAACCGGCTAGTTTATACCCCCAGCAACTCAGACCTTCCTCCCATTGTTATGGAAAGCAGGGAGGGTCCAATGCCTTTAGGTAGTCCCTCCCTGCATTTCACCTAGGGCCTTTACTGTGCTAATGTTTTGAGCCGGAATGCCTTTGAAATGTAGAGAAGGGGGTTCCTGAGATGGCATGTCACTGTACCAAAGATCAACACCAATGCCAGTTAAATATTTCTCCAAGCCTTCACAAGTCTCCTCTACTTCATTGTAGTTTTATATTTTATCAGGGAGCCATGCTTGTTTGTTTGGAAGCAAACAGCATTTCTCTCTGGTCTAATTACTTAGGTGTCCTTACGTGGCCAGGCTAATATGCTGGTAAGATCTAGCTAGTCCCACGATGATTGTGATAGCATGGGAGAATATTTATACCAGCTAGTACAGCATACATGGTCAGATAAACTGCCACATTTAGACTACCCACTTATCTACGGAGTGATCTGCGGGGAGGCAATCCAGAGCAGATGCAGCGGCCCTTAGGAGTCCTGCAACATTCTGGTGTTGTGTACAGAATCTTTGGAACTGCGTCTTCGAGATCACTAATTCTTTCTTCAGTAGCTATTATTCTGCTATGATGGCCTTCCACTGTGTTTTTTATTTCATTTACCTCATTTTTTAATACCTGTCATTTCCCTTTGCATTTTCCTCACTTCTGCTATCATGTCCTCTTGTATTTTATTGATTTTGCATTCCATTGCTTCTTTGAATTCCTTTTTGAATCCTTAACAGTTCTTTCCGAAATTCTTTTTCAGATAGGTTATGCAACTCATTGGTATTGCTTGACTCATCTGGACCAGTGACTTCACTCACAGAGCTTGATGGAATTTTGCGTTGCTTTACCATTATGACTATTGTAGGTTGCAACTGTGAGTTCTTGGGTGACTAGATAGTACAGTTAGTAGGGGTCTGGTCTGTTTGAAGAGTTTGGGTGGGTAGCAAGGATGTAGGAACCAAGGTTCACTGGTACTTCATGCAAGGTAGGTAGTGAGAGGGTCGCAGGGCAAGTTAGCGCTCCAGCGCGTTTTGAGATTTTGGGATGTTCCCAGAAGCTCAGGGCGCACGCGGGGTCGGTCGGGCTGGAACCAAGGCACTTTGCCTTGGTTCCCGTTGATGGAGTTTCCGCTCTTCCCTGGGGCAGCTTGGGGTCCACGGAGACGCAAGAATTACTCACACACCTGTGGGGGGAGTCGAGGCGTTTCCGGGAACTCAGGGCGCACGGGTCGGGGTCAGTCGGGCTGGAACCAAGGCACTTTGCCTTGGTTCCCGTTGATGGAGTTTCCGCTCTTCCCTGGGGCAGCTTGGGGTCCGCGGAGACGCAAGAATTACCTCACACACCTGTGGGGGAGTCGAGGCGTTTCCGGGAACTCAGGGCGCGCGGGTCGGGGTCAGTCGGGCTGGAACCAAGGCACTTTGCCTTGGTTCCCGTTGATGGAGTTTCCGCTCTTCCCTGGGGCAGCTGTGGGGGGGAGTCGAGGCGTTTCCGGGAACTCAGGGCGCACGGGTCGGGGTCAGTCGGGCTGGAACCAAGGCACTTTGCCTTGGTTCCCGTTGATGGAGTTTCCGCTCTTCCCTGGGGCAGCTTGGGGTCCGCGGAGACGCAAGAATTACTCACACACCTGTGGGGAGTCGAGGCGTTTCCCGGGAACTCAGGGCGCCGGGTCGGGGTCAGTCGGGCTGGAACCAAGGCACTTTGCCTTGGTTCCCGTTGATGGAGTTTCCGCTCTTCCCTGGGGCAGCTTGGGGTCCGCGGAGCGCAAGAATTACTCACACACCTGTGGGGGAGTCGAGGCGTTTCCGGGAACTCAGGGCGCCCGGGTCGGGGGTCAGTCGGGCTGGAACCAAGGCACTTTGCCTTGGTTCCCGTTGATGGAGTTTCCGCTCTTCCCTGGGGCAGCTGTGGGGAGTCGAGGCGTTTCCCGGGAACTCAGGGCGCACGGGTCGGGGGTCAGTCGGGCTGGAACCAAGGCACTTTGCCTTGGTTCCCGTTGATGGAGTTTCCGCTCTTCCCTGGGGCAGCTTGGGGTCCGCGGAGACGCAAGAATTACTCACACACCTGTGGGGAGTCGAGGCGTTTCCGGGAACTCAGGGCGCACGGGTCGGGGTCAAGTCGGGCTGGAACCAAGGCACTTTGCCTTGGTTCCCGTTGATGGAGTTTCCGCTCTTCCCTGGGGCAGCTTGGGGTCCGCGGAGGCGCAAGAATTACTCACACACCTGTGGGGAGTCGAGGCGTTTCCCGGGAACTCAGGGGCGCCGGGTCGGGGTCAGTCGGGCTGGAACCAAGGCACTTTGCCTTGGTTCCCGTTGATGGAGTTTCCGCTCTTCCCTGGGGCAGCTTGGGGTCCGCGGAGACGCAAGAATTACTCACACACCTGTGGGGGAGTCGAGGCGTTTCCGGGAACTCAGGGCGCCGGGTCGGGGTCAGTCCGGGCTGGAACCAAGGCACTTTGCCTTGGTTCCCGTTGATGGAGTTTCCGCTCTTCCCTGGGGCAGCTTGGGGTCCGCGGAGACGCAAGAATTACTCCACACACCTGTGGGGAGTCGAGGCGTTTCCCGGGAACTCAGGGCGCACGGGTCGGGGTCAGTCGGGCTGGAACCAAGGCACTTTGCCTTGGTTCCCGTTGATGGAGTTTCCGCTCTTCCCTGGGGCAGCCTGTGGGGAGTCGAGGCGTTTCCGGGAACTCAGGGCGCACCGGGTCGGGGTCAGTCGGGCTGGAACCAAGGCACTTTGCCTTGGTTCCCGTTGATGGAGTTTCCGCTCTTCCCTGGGGCAGCTTGGGGTCCGCGGAGACGCAAGAATTACCTCACACACCTGTGGGGAGTCGAGGCGTTTCCCGGGAACTCAGGGCGCACGGGTCGGGGTCAGTCGGGCTGGAACCAAGGCACTTTGCCTTGGTTCCCGTTGATGGAGTTTCCGCTCTTCCCTGGGGCAGCTTGGGGTCCCGGGAGCGCAAGAATTACCACACACCTGTGGGGGAGTCGAGGCGTTTCCCGGGAACTCAGGGCGCACGGGTCGGGGTCAGTCGGGCTGGAACCAAGGCACTTTGCCTTGGTTCCCGTTGATGGAGTTTCCGCTCTTCCCTGGGGCAGCTTGGGGTCCGCGGAGACGCAAGAATTACTCACACACACCTGTGGGGAGTCGAGGCGTTTCCGGGAACTCAGGGCGCACGGGTCGGGGTCAGTCCGGGCTGGAACCAAGGCACTTTGCCTTGGTTCCCGTTGATGGAGTTTCCGCTCTTCCCTGGGGCAGCTTGGGGTCAGCGGAGACGCAAGAATTACTCACACACCTGTGGGGGAGTCGAGGCGTTTCCGGGAACTCCAGGGCGCACGGGTCGGGGTCAGTCGGGCTGGAACCAAGGCACTTTGCCTTGGTTCCCGTTGATGGAGTTTCCGCTCTTCCCTGGGGCAGCTTGGGGTCCGCGGAGACGCAAGAATTACCCACACACCTGTGGGGGAGTCGAGGCGTTTCCCGGGAACTCAGGGCGCACGGGTCGGGGTCAGTCGGGCTGGAACCAAGGCACTTTGCCTTGGTTCCCGTTGATGGAGTTTCCGCTCTTCCCTGGGGCAGCTTGCTGTGGGGAGTCGAGGCGTTTCCGGGAACTCCAGGGCGCACGGGTCGGGGGTCAGTCGGGCTGGAACCAAGGCACTTTGCCTTGGTTCCCGTTGATGGAGTTTCCGCTCTTCCCTGGGGCAGCTTGGGGTCCGCGGAGACGCAAGAATTACACACACACCTGTGGGGGGGAGTCGAGGCGTTTCCCGGGAACTCAGGGCGCGGGTCGGGGTCAGTCGGGCTGGAACCAAGGCACTTTGCCTTGGTTCCCGTTGATGGAGTTTCCGCTCTTCCCTGGGGCAGCTTGGGGTCCGCGGAGACGCAAGAATTACACACACACCTGTGGGGGGAGTCGAGGCGTTTCCGGGAACTCAGGGCGCCGCGGTCGGGGTCAGTCCGGGCTGGAACCAAGGCACTTTGCCTTGGTTCCCGTTGATGGAGTTTCCGCTCTTCCCTGGGGCAGCTTGGGGTCCGCGGAGACGCAAGAATTACACACACACCTGTGGGGGAGTCGAGGCGTTTCCGGGAACTCAGGGCGCCGGGTCGGGGTCAGTCCGGGCTGGAACCAAGGCACTTTGCCTTGGTTCCCGTTGATGGAGTTTCCGCTCTTCCCTGGGGCAGCTTGGGGTCCGCGGAGACGCAAGAATTACACACACACCTGTGGGGAAGTCGAGGCGTTTCCCGGGAACTCAGGGCGCACGGGTCGGGGTCAGTCGGGCTGGAACCAAGGCACTTTGCCTTGGTTCCCGTTGATGGAGTTTCCGCTCTTCCCTGGGGCAGCCTGTGGGGAAGTCGAGGCGTTTCCCGGGAACTCAGGGCGCCGGGTCGGGGGTCAGTCGGGCTGGAACCAAGGCACTTTGCCTTGGTTCCCGTTGATGGAGTTTCCGCTCTTCCCTGGGGCAGCTTGGGGTCCGCGGAGACGCAAGAATTACACACACACCTGTGGGGAGTCGAGGCGTTTCCCGGGAACTCAGGGCGCCACGGGTCGGGGTCAGTCGGGCTGGAACCAAGGCACTTTGCCTTGGTTCCCGTTGATGGAGTTTCCGCTCTTCCCTGGGGCAGCTTGGGGTCCGCGGAGACGCAAGAATTACACACACACCTGTGGGGAGTCGAGGCGTTTCCCGGGAACTCAGGGCGCCACGGGTCGGGGGTCAGTCGGGCTGGAACCAAGGCACTTTGCCTTGGTTCCCGTTGATGGAGTTTCCGCTCTTCCCTGGGGCAGCTCTGTGGGGGAGTCGAGGCGTTTCCCGGGAACTCAGGGGCGCACGGGTCGGGGTCAGTCCGGGCTGGAACCAAGGCACTTTGCCTTGGTTCCCGTTGATGGAGTTTCCGCTCTTCCCTGGGGCAGCTTGGGGTCGCGGAGGCGCCAAGAATTACACACACACCTGTGGGGGGAGTCGAGGCGTTTCCCGGGAACTCAGGGCGCCGCGGTCGGGGTCAGTCGGGCTGGAACCAAGGCACTTTGCCTTGGTTCCCGTTGATGGAGTTTCCGCTCTTCCCTGGGGCAGCTTGGGGTCCGCGGAGACGCAAGAATTACACACACACCTGTGGGGAGTCGGGCGTTTCCGGGAACTCGAGGCGCGCGGGTCGGGGTCAGTCGGGCTGGAACCAAGGCACTTTGCCTTGGTTCCCGTTGATGGAGTTTCCGCTCTTCCCTGGGGCAGCTTGGGGTCCGCGGAGACGCAAGAATTACACACACACCTGTGGGGAGTCGAGGCGTTTCCCGGGAACTCAGGGCGCCGCGGGTCGGGGTCAGTCGGGCTGGAACCAAGGCACTTTGCCTTGGTTCCCGTTGATGGAGTTTCCGCTCTTCCCTGGGGCAGCTTGGGGTCCGCGGAGGCGCAAGAATTACACACACACACCTGTGGGGAGTCGAGGCGTTTCCCGGGAACTCAGGGCGCCGCGGGTCGGGGTCAGTCCGGGCTGGAACCAAGGCACTTTGCCTTGGTTCCCGTTGATGGAGTTTCCGCTCTTCCCTGGGGCAGCTGTGGGGGGAGTCGAGGCGTTTCCGGGAACTCAGGCGCCGCGGGTCGGGGTCAGTCCGGGCTGGAACCAAGGCACTTTGCCTTGGTTCCCGTTGATGGAGTTTCCGCTCTTCCCTGGGGCAGCTTGGGGTCAGCGGAGACGCAAGAATTACACACACACCTGTGGGGAGTCGGGCGTTTCCCGGGAACTCAGGGCGCCGCGGGTCGGGGTCAGTCGGGCTGGAACCAAGGCACTTTGCCTTGGTTCCCGTTGATGGAGTTTCCGCTCTTCCCTGGGGCAGCTTGGGGTCGCGGAGGCGCAAGAATTACACACACACCTGTGGGGAGTCGGGCGTTTCCCGGGAACTCAGGCGCGCCGGGTCGGGGTCAGTCCGGGCTGGAACCAAGGCACTTTGCCTTGGTTCCCGTTGATGGAGTTTCCGCTCTTCCCTGGGGCAGCTTGGGGTCCGGAGGCGCAAGAATTACACACACACCTGTGGGGAAGTCGGGCGTTTCCCGGGAACTCAGGGCGCCGCGGGTCGGGGTCAGTCCGGGCTGGAACCAAGGCACTTTGCCTTGGTTCCCGTTGATGGAGTTTCCGCTCTTCCCTGGGGCAGCTTGGGGTCCGCGGAGGCGCAAGAATTACACACACACCTGTGGGGGGAGTCGGGCGTTTCCCGGGAACTCAGGGCGCGCGGGTCGGGGGTCAGTCGGGCTGGAACCAAGGCACTTTGCCTTGGTTCCCGTTGATGGAGTTTCCGCTCTTCCCTGGGGCAGCTTGGGGTCCGCGGAGGCGCAAGAATTACACACACACCTGTGGGGGGAGTCGAGGCGTTTCCCGGGAACTCAGGGCGCACGGGTCGGGGGTCAGTCCGGGCTGGAACCAAGGCACTTTGCCTTGGTTCCCGTTGATGGAGTTTCCGCTCTTCCCTGGGGCAGCTGTGGGGAGTCGAGGCGTTTCCCGGGAACTCAGGGGCGCCGCGGGTCGGGGGTCAGTCCGGGCTGGAACCAAGGCACTTTGCCTTGGTTCCCGTTGATGGAGTTTCCGCTCTTCCCTGGGGCAGCTTGGGGTCAGCGGAGGCGCAAGAATTACACACACACCTGTGGGAGGAGTCGTTTCCCGGGAACTCAGGGCGCCGGGTCGGGGTCAGTCGGGCTGGAACCAAGGCACTTTGCCTTGGTTCCCGTTGATGGAGTTTCCGCTCTTCCCTGGGGCAGCTTGGGGTCCGCGGAGGACGCAAGAATTACACACACACCTGTGGGGGAGTCGGGCGTTTCCCGGGAACTCAGGGGCGCACGGGTCGGGGTCAGTCGGGCTGGAACCAAGGCACTTTGCCTTGGTTCCCGTTGATGGAGTTTCCGCTCTTCCCTGGGGCAGCTTGGGGTCCGCGGAGACGCAAGAATTACACACACACCTGTGGGGGAGTCGGGCGTTTCCCGGGAACTCAGGGGCGCGCGGGTCGGGGTCAGTCGGGCTGGAACCAAGGCACTTTGCCTTGGTTCCCGTTGATGGAGTTTCCGCTCTTCCCTGGGGCAGCTTGGGGTCGCGGAGACGCAAGAATTACACACACACCTGTGGGGGAGTCGAGGCGTTTCCCGGGAACTCAGGGCGCGCGGGTCGGGGTCAGTCGGGCTGGAACCAAGGCACTTTGCCTTGGTTCCCGTTGATGGAGTTTCCGCTCTTCCCTGGGGCAGCGTTCTGTGGGGAGTCGAGGCGTTTCCGGGAACTCAGGGCGCGCGGGTCGGGGTCAGTCGGGCTGGAACCAAGGCACTTTGCCTTGGTTCCCGTTGATGGAGTTTCCGCTCTTCCCTGGGGCAGCTTGGGGTCCGGAGACGCAAGAATTACACACACACCTGTGGGGGAGTCGGGCGTTTCCCGGGAACTCAGGGCGCGCGGGTCGGGGTCAGTCGGGCTGGAACCAAGGCACTTTGCCTTGGTTCCCGTTGATGGAGTTTCCGCTCTTCCCTGGGGCAGCTTGGGGTCGCGGAGCGCAAGAATTACACACACACCTGTGGGGGGAGTCGGGCGTTTCCCGGGAACTCAGGGCGCGCGGGTCGGGGTCAGTCGGGCTGGAGCCAAGGCACTTTGCCTTGGTTCCCGTTGATGGAGTTTCCGCTCTTCCCTGGGGCAGCTGTGGGGGAGTCGAGGCGTTTCCGGGAACTCAGGGCGCACGGGTCGGGGGTCAGTCCGGGCTGGAACCAAGGCACTTTGCCTTGGTTCCCGTTGATGGAGTTTCCGCTCTTCCCTGGGGCAGCTTGGGGTCCGCGGAGACGCAAGAATTACACACACACCTGTGGGGGAGTCGGGCGTTTCCGGGAACTCAGGGCGCAGGGTGGGGGTCAGTCGGGCTGGAGCCAAGGCACTTTGCCTTGGTTCCCGTTGATGGAGTTTCCGCTCTTCCCTGGGGCAGCTTGGGGTCCGCGGAGGCGCAAGAATTACACACACACCTGTGGGGGAGTCGAGGCGTTTCCCGGGAACTCAGGGCGCGCGGGTCGGGGTCAGTCGGGCTGGAACCAAGGCACTTTGCCTTGGTTCCCGTTGATGGAGTTTCCGCTCTTCCCTGGGGCAGCCTGTGGGGAGTCGAGGCGTTTCCCGGGAACTCAGGGCGCCGCGGGTCGGGGTCAGTCGGGCTGGAACCAAGGCACTTTGCCTTGGTTCCCGTTGATGGAGTTTCCGCTCTTCCCTGGGGCAGCTTGGGGTCCGCGGAGACGCAAGAATTACACACACACCTGTGGGGGAGTCGGGCGTTTCCGGGAACTCAGGGCGCGCGGGTCGGGGTCAGTCGGGCTGGAACCAAGGCACTTTGCCTTGGTTCCCGTTGATGGAGTTTCCGCTCTTCCCTGGGGCAGCTTGGGGTCAGCGGAGCGCAAGAATTACACACACACCTGTGGGGGAGTCGGGCGTTTCCGGGAACTCAGGCGCGCGGGTCGGGGTCAGTCGGGCTGGAACCAAGGCACTTTGCCTTGGTTCCCGTTGATGGAGTTTCCGCTCTTCCCTGGGGCAGCTGTGGGGGAGTCGAGGCGTTTCCCGGGAACTCAGGGCGCCGCGGGTCGGGGTCAGTCGGGCTGGAACCAAGGCACTTTGCCTTGGTTCCCGTTGATGGAGTTTCCGCTCTTCCCTGGGGCAGCTTGGGGTCCGCGGAGGCGCAAGAATTACACACACACCTGTGGGGGAGTCGGGCGTTTCCGGGAACTCAGGGCGCACGGGTCGGGGTCAGTCGGGCTGGAACCAAGGCACTTTGCCTTGGTTCCCGTTGATGGAGTTTCCGCTCTTCCCTGGGGCAGCTTGGGGTCAGCGGAGACGCAAGAATTACACACACACCTGTGGGGGAGTCGAGGCGTTTCCGGGAACTCAGGGGCGCGCGGGTCGGGGTCAGTCGGGCTGGAACCAAGGCACTTTGCCTTGGTTCCCGTTGATGGAGTTTCCGCTCTTCCCTGGGGCAGCTTGGGGTCAGCGGAGCGCAAGAATTACACACACACCTGTGGGGGGAGTCGAGGCGTTTCCGGGAACTCAGGGCGCGCGGGTCGGGGGTCAGTCGGGCTGGAACCAAGGCACTTTGCCTTGGTTCCCGTTGATGGAGTTTCCGCTCTTCCCTGGGGCAGCTGTGGGGGAGTCGAGGCGTTTCCGGGAACTCAGGGCGCCGCGGGTCGGGGTCAGTCCGGGCTGGAACCAAGGCACTTTGCCTTGGTTCCCGTTGATGGAGTTTCCGCTCTTCCCTGGGGCAGCTTGGGGTCCGCGGAGGCGCAAGAATTACACACACACCTGTGGGGAGTCGGGCGTTTCCGGGAACTCAGGGCGCCGCGGGTCGGGGTCAGTCGGGCTGGAACCAAGGCACTTTGCCTTGGTTCCCGTTGATGGAGTTTCCGCTCTTCCCTGGGGCAGCTTGGGGTCCGGAGGCGCAAGAATTACACACACACCTGTGGGGGAGTCGGGCGTTTCCGGGAACTCAGGGCGCCGCGGGTCGGGGGTCAGTCGGGCTGGAGCCAAGGCACTTTGCCTTGGTTCCCGTTGATGGAGTTTCCGCTCTTCCCTGGGGCAGCTTGGGGTCCGCGGGCGCAAGAATACACACACACCTGTGGGGGAGTCGGGCGTTTCCCGGGAACTCAGGGCGCCGCGGGTCGGGGTCAGTCGGGCTGGAACCAAGGCACTTTGCCTTGGTTCCCGTTGATGGAGTTTCCGCTCTTCCCTGGGGCAGCTGTTCGGGCTGTGGGGGAAGTCGGGCGTTTCCCGGGAACTCAGGGCGCCGCGGTCGGGGGTCAGTCGGGCTGGAACCAAGGCACTTTGCCTTGGTTCCCGTTGATGGAGTTTCCGCTCTTCCCTGGGGCAGCTTGGGGTCCGCGGAGGCGCAAGAATTACACACACACCTGTGGGGGAGTCGAGGCGTTTCCCGGGAACTCAGGGCGCCGCGGGTCGGGGGTCAGTCGGGCTGGAACCAAGGCACTTTGCCTTGGTTCCCGTTGATGGAGTTTCCGCTCTTCCCTGGGGCAGCTTGGGGTCGCGGAGACGCAAGAATTACACACACACCTGTGGGGAGTCGGGCGTTTTCCGGGAACTCAGGGCGCGCGGGTCGGGGTCAGTCGGGCTGGAACCAAGGCACTTTGCCTTGGTTCCCGTTGATGGAGTTTCCGCTCTTCCCTGGGGCAGCTGTGGGGAGTCGAGGCGTTTCCCGGGAACTCAGGGCGCGCGGGTCGGGGTCAGTCGGGCTGGAACCAAGGCACTTTGCCTTGGTTCCCGTTGATGGAGTTTCCGCTCTTCCCTGGGGCAGCTTGGGGTCGCGGAGGCGCAAGAATTACACACACACCTGTGGGGAGTCGAGGCGTTTCCGGGAACTCAGGGCGCCGCGGGTCGGGGTCAGTCGGGCTGGAACCAAGGCACTTTGCCTTGGTTCCCGTTGATGGAGTTTCCGCTCTTCCCTGGGGCAGCTTGGGGTCCGCGGAGGCGCAAGAATTACACACACACCTGTGGGGAAGTCGGGCGTTTCCGGGAACTCAGGGCGCCGCGGGTCGGGGTCAGTCGGGCTGGAACCAAGGCACTTTGCCTTGGTTCCCGTTGATGGAGTTTCCGCTCTTCCCTGGGGCAGCTTGGGGTCGCGGAGACGCAAGAATTACACACACACCTGTGGGGGGAGTCGAGGCGTTTCCCGGGAACTCAGGGCGCCGGGTCGGGGTCAGTCGGGCTGGAACCAAGGCACTTTGCCTTGGTTCCCGTTGATGGAGTTTCCGCTCTTCCCTGGGGCAGCTGTGGGGGAGTCGAGGCGTTTCCCGGGAACTCAGGGCGCCGCGGGTCGGGGTCAGTCGGGCTGGAACCAAGGCACTTTGCCTTGGTTCCCGTTGATGGAGTTTCCGCTCTTCCCTGGGGCAGCTTGGGGTCCGCGGAGGCGCAAGAATTACACACACACCTGTGGGGGGAGTCGAGGCGTTTCCGGGAACTCAGGGCGCACGGGTCGGGGTCAGTCGGGCTGGAACCAAGGCACTTTGCCTTGGTTCCCGTTGATGGAGTTTCCGCTCTTCCCTGGGGCAGCTTGGGGTCGCGGAGGCGCAAGAATTACACACACACCTGTGGGGGAGTCGGGCGTTTCCCGGGAACTCAGGGCGCCGCGGTCGGGGTCAGTCGGGCTGGAACCAAGGCACTTTGCCTTGGTTCCCGTTGATGGAGTTTCCGCTCTTCCCTGGGGCAGCTTGGGGTCCCGGGGGAACTGTGGGGAAGTCGAGGCGTTTCCCGGGAACTCAGGGCGCCGCGGGTCGGGGGTCAGTCGGGCTGGAACCAAGGCACTTTGCCTTGGTTCCCGTTGATGGAGTTTCCGCTCTTCCCTGGGGCAGCTTGGGGTCCGCGGAGGCGCAAGAATTACACACACACCTGTGGGGAGTCGAGGCGTTTCCGGGAACTCAGGGGCGCCGCGGGTCGGGGTCAGTCGGGCTGGAACCAAGGCACTTTGCCTTGGTTCCCGTTGATGGAGTTTCCGCTCTTCCCTGGGGCAGCTTGGGGTCGCGGAGGCGCAAGAATTACACACACACCTGTGGGGAGTCGAGGCGTTTCCCGGGAACTCAGGGGCGCCGCGGGTCGGGGGTCAGTCGGGCTGGAACCAAGGCACTTTGCCTTGGTTCCCGTTGATGGAGTTTCCGCTCTTCCCTGGGGCAGCCTGCTGTGGGGAGTCGGGCGTTTCCCGGGAACTCAGGGCGCGCGGGTCGGGGGTCAGTCGGGCTGGAACCAAGGCACTTTGCCTTGGTTCCCGTTGATGGAGTTTCCGCTCTTCCCTGGGGCAGCTTGGGGTCGCGGAGGCGCAAGATTACACACACACCTGTGGGGGAGTCGAGGCGTTTCCGGGAACTCAGGGCGCGGGTCGGGGTCAGTCGGGCTGGAACCAAGGCACTTTGCCTTGGTTCCCGTTGATGGAGTTTCCGCTCTTCCCTGGGGCAGCTTGGGGTCGCGGAGGCGCAAGAATTACACACACACCTGTGGGGGAGTCGAGGCGTTTCCGGGAACTCAGGGCGCCGCGGGTCGGGGGTCAGTCGGGCTGGAACCAAGGCACTTTGCCTTGGTTCCCGTTGATGGAGTTTCCGCTCTTCCCTGGGGCAGCTTGGGGTCGCGGAGCGCAAGAATTACACACACACCTGTGGGGGAGTCGAGGCGTTTCCGGGAACTCAGGGCGCGCGGGTCGGGGTCAGTCGGGCTGGAACCAAGGCACTTTGCCTTGGTTCCCGTTGATGGAGTTTCCGCTCTTCCCTGGGGCAGCTTGGGGTCCGCGGAGGCGCAAGAATTACACACACACCTGTGGGGAAGTCGAGGCGTTTCCGGGAACTCAGGGCGCCGCGGGTCGGGGTCAGTCGGGCTGGAACCAAGGCACTTTGCCTTGGTTCCCGTTGATGGAGTTTCCGCTCTTCCCTGGGGCAGCGAGGACTGTGGGGAGTCGGGCGTTTCCGGGAACTCAGGGCGCGCGGGTCGGGGTCAGTCGGGCTGGAACCAAGGCACTTTGCCTTGGTTCCCGTTGATGGAGTTTCCGCTCTTCCCTGGGGCAGCTTGGGGTCGCGGAGACGCAAGAATTACACACACACCTGTGGGGGAGTCGGGCGTTTCCCGGGAACTCAGGGCGCGGGTCGGGGTCAGTCGGGCTGGAACCAAGGCACTTTGCCTTGGTTCCCGTTGATGGAGTTTCCGCTCTTCCCTGGGGCAGCTTGGGGTCGCGGAGGCGCAAGAATTACACACACACCTGTGGGGAGTCGAGGCGTTTCCCGGGAACTCAGGGCGCCGCGGGTCGGGGTCAGTCGGGCTGGAACCAAGGCACTTTGCCTTGGTTCCCGTTGATGGAGTTTCCGCTCTTCCCTGGGGCAGCTTGGGGTCAGCGGAGGCGCAAGAATTACACACACACCTGTGGGGGAGTCGGGCGTTTCCCGGGAACTCAGGGCGCGCGGGTCGGGGTCAGTCGGGCTGGAACCAAGGCACTTTGCCTTGGTTCCCGTTGATGGAGTTTCCGCTCTTCCCTGGGGCAGCTGTGGGGAAGTCGAGGCGTTTCCCGGGAACTCAGGGCGCGCGGGTCGGGGTCAGTCCGGGCTGGAACCAAGGCACTTTGCCTTGGTTCCCGTTGATGGAGTTTCCGCTCTTCCCTGGGGCAGCTTGGGGTCGCGGAGGCGCAAGAATTACACACACACCTGTGGGGGGAGTCGGGCGTTTCCCGGGAACTCAGGGCGCACGGGTCGGGGTCAGTCGGGCTGGAACCAAGGCACTTTGCCTTGGTTCCCGTTGATGGAGTTTCCGCTCTTCCCTGGGGCAGCTTGGGGTCAGCGGAGGCGCAAGAATTACACACACACCTGTGGGGGAGTCGAGGCGTTTCCGGGAACTCAGGGCGCCGGGTCGGGGGTCAGTCGGGCTGGAACCAAGGCACTTTGCCTTGGTTCCCGTTGATGGAGTTTCCGCTCTTCCCTGGGGCAGCTTGGGGTCAGCGGAGCGCAAGAATTACACACACACACCTGTGGGGAGTCGGGCGTTTCCGGGAACTCAGGGGCGCGCGGGTCGAGGGTCAGTCGGGCTGGAACCAAGGCACTTTGCCTTGGTTCCCGTTGATGGAGTTTCCGCTCTTCCCTGGGGCAGCTTGGGGTCGCGGAGCGCAAGAATTACACACACACCTGTGGGGAGTCGGGCGTTTCCCGGGAACTCAGGGCGCACGGGTCGGGGTCAGTCGGGCTGGAACCAAGGCACTTTGCCTTGGTTCCCGTTGATGGAGTTTCCGCTCTTCCCTGGGGCAGCTGTGGGGGAGTCGAGGCGTTTCCGGGAACTCAGGGCGCGCGGGTCGGGGTCAGTCGGGCTGGAACCAAGGCACTTTGCCTTGGTTCCCGTTGATGGAGTTTCCGCTCTTCCCTGGGGCAGCTTGGGGTCCGCGGAGCGCAAGAATTACACACACACCTGTGGGGGAAGTCGGGCGTTTCCCGGGAACTCAGGGCGCCGCGGGTCGGGGTCAGTCGGGCTGGAACCAAGGCACTTTGCCTTGGTTCCCGTTGATGGAGTTTCCGCTCTTCCCTGGGGCAGCTTGGGGTCGCGGAGCGCAAGAATTACACACACACCTGTGGGGAGTCGAGGCGTTTCCGGGAACTCAGGGCGCGCGGTCGGGGTCAGTCGGGCTGGAACCAAGGCACTTTGCCTTGGTTCCCGTTGATGGAGTTTCCGCTCTTCCCTGGGGCAGCTTGGGGTCGCGGAGGCGCAAGAATTACACACACACCTGTGGGGGAGTCGGGCGTTTCCCGGGAACTCAGGGCGCCGCGGTCGGGGTCAGTCGGGCTGGAACCAAGGCACTTTGCCTTGGTTCCCGTTGATGGAGTTTCCGCTCTTCCCTGGGGCAGCTGTGGGGAGTCGGGGCGTTTCCGGGAACTCAGGGGCGCGGGTCGGGGTCAGTCGGGCTGGAACCAAGGCACTTTGCCTTGGTTCCCGTTGATGGAGTTTCCGCTCTTCCCTGGGGCAGCTTGGGGTCCGCGGAGGCGCAAGAATTACACACACACCTGTGGGGGAAGTCGGGCGTTTCCCGGGAACTCAGGGCGCCGCGGGTCGGGGTCAGTCGGGCTGGAACCAAGGCACTTTGCCTTGGTTCCCGTTGATGGAGTTTCCGCTCTTCCCTGGGGCAGCTTGGGGTCCGCGGAGGCGCAAGAATTACACACACACCTGTGGGGAAGTCGGGCGTTTCCCGGGAACTCAGGGCGCCGCGGGTCGGGGTCAGTCGGGCTGGAACCAAGGCACTTTGCCTTGGTTCCCGTTGATGGAGTTTCCGCTCTTCCCTGGGGCAGCTGTGGGGGAGTCGAGGCGTTTCCCGGGAACTCAGGCGCGCAGGGTCGGGAGGTCAGTCGGGCTGGAACCAAGGCACTTTGCCTTGGTTCCCGTTGATGGAGTTTCCGCTCTTCCCTGGGGCAGCTTGGGGTCCGCGGAGGCGCAAGAATTACACACACACCTGTGGGGAGTCGGGCGTTTCCGGGAACTCAGGGGCGCCGGTCGGGGTCAGTCGGGCTGGAACCAAGGCACTTTGCCTTGGTTCCCGTTGATGGAGTTTCCGCTCTTCCCTGGGGCAGCTTGGGGTCGCGGAGGCGCAAGATTACACACACACCTGTGGGGAGTCGGGCGTTTCCCGGGAACTCAGGGGCGCCGCGGGTCGGGGGTCAGTCGGGCTGGAACCAAGGCACTTTGCCTTGGTTCCCGTTGATGGAGTTTCCGCTCTTCCCTGGGGCAGCTGTGGGGGGAGTCGGGCGTTTCCGGGAACTCAGGGCGCCGCGGGTCGGGGTCAGTCGGGCTGGAACCAAGGCACTTTGCCTTGGTTCCCGTTGATGGAGTTTCCGCTCTTCCCTGGGGCAGCTTGGGGTCGCGGAGGCGCAAGATTACACACACACCTGTGGGGGAGTCGAGGCGTTTCCCGGGAACTCAGGGCGCGCGGGTCGGGGGTCAGTCCGGGCTGGAACCAAGGCACTTTGCCTTGGTTCCCGTTGATGGAGTTTCCGCTCTTCCCTGGGGCAGCTTGGGGTCCGCGGAGGCGCAAAGAATTACACACACACCTGTGGGGGGAAGTCGGGCGTTTCCCGGGAACTCAGGGCGCCGCGGGTCGGGGTCAGTCGGGCTGGAACCAAGGCACTTTGCCTTGGTTCCCGTTGATGGAGTTTCCGCTCTTCCCTGGGGCAGCTGGGCGGCTGTGGGGGAGTCGGGCGTTTCCGGGAACTCAGGGCGCCGCGGGTCGGGGGTCAGTCGGGCTGGAACCAAGGCACTTTGCCTTGGTTCCCGTTGATGGAGTTTCCGCTCTTCCCTGGGGCAGCTTGGGGTCAGCGGAGACGCAAGAATTACACACACACCTGTGGGGAAGTCGAGGCGTTTCCGGGAACTCAGGGCGCGCGGGTCGGGGGTCAGTCGGGCTGGAACCAAGGCACTTTGCCTTGGTTCCCGTTGATGGAGTTTCCGCTCTTCCCTGGGGCAGCTTGGGGTCAGCGGAGGCGCAAGAATTACACACACACCTGTGGGAAGTCGGGCGTTTCCCGGGAACTCAGGGCGCGCGGGTCGGGGGTCAGTCCGGGCTGGAACCAAGGCACTTTGCCTTGGTTCCCGTTGATGGAGTTTCCGCTCTTCCCTGGGGCAGCTTGGGGTCCGCGGAGACGCAAGAATTACACACACCCTGTGGGGGGAGTCGAGGCGTTTCCGGGAACTCAGGGGCGCCGCGGTCGGGGTCAGTCGGGCTGGAACCAAGGCACTTTGCCTTGGTTCCCGTTGATGGAGTTTCCGCTCTTCCCTGGGGCAGCTTCCTGTGGGAAGTCGGGCGTTTCCGGGAACTCAGGGGCGCCGCGGTCGGGGGTCAGTCGGGCTGGAACCAAGGCACTTTGCCTTGGTTCCCGTTGATGGAGTTTCCGCTCTTCCCTGGGGCAGCTTGGGGTCCGCGGAGGCGCAAGAATTACACACACACCTGTGGGGGAGTCGGGCGTTTCCCGGGAACTCAGGGGCGCGCGGGTCGGGGTCAGTCGGGCTGGAACCAAGGCACTTTGCCTTGGTTCCCGTTGATGGAGTTTCCGCTCTTCCCTGGGGCAGCTTGGGGTCCGCGGAGGCGCAAGAATTACACACACACCTGTGGGGAGTCGGGCGTTTCCGGGAACTCAGGGCGCCGCGGGTCGGGGTCAGTCGGGCTGGAGCCAAGGCACTTTGCCTTGGTTCCCGTTGATGGAGTTTCCGCTCTTCCCTGGGGCAGCTTGGGGCCCGCGGGGCCCCAAAATACACACACCTGTGGGGAGTCGAGGCGTTTCCCGGGAACTCAGGGCGCCGCGGGTCGGGGTCAGTCGGGCTGGAACCAAGGCACTTTGCCTTGGTTCCCGTTGATGGAGTTTCCGCTCTTCCCTGGGGCAGCTTGGGGTCGCGGAGCGCAACACACACACCTGTGGGGAGTCGAGGCGTTTCCCGGGAACTCAGGGCGCGCGGGTCGGGGTCAGTCGGGCTGGAACCAAGGCACTTTGCCTTGGTTCCCGTTGATGGAGTTTCCGCTCTTCCCTGGGGCAGCTTGGGGTCGCGGAGGCGCAAGAATTACACACACACCTGTGGGGGAGTCGGGCGTTTCCGGGAACTCAGGGCGCCGCGGGTCGGGGTCAGTCGGGCTGGAACCAAGGCACTTTGCCTTGGTTCCCGTTGATGGAGTTTCCGCTCTTCCCTGGGGCAGCTGTGGGGGGAGTCGAGGCGTTTCCGGGAACTCAGGGCGCGCGGGTCGGGGGTCAGTCGGGCTGGAACCAAGGCACTTTGCCTTGGTTCCCGTTGATGGAGTTTCCGCTCTTCCCTGGGGCAGCTTGGGGTCAGCGGAGGCGCAAAGAATTACACACACACCTGTGGGGAGAGTCGGGCGTTTCCCGGGAACTCAGGGCGCGCGGGTCGAGGGTCAGTCGGGCTGGAACCAAGGCACTTTGCCTTGGTTCCCGTTGATGGAGTTTCCGCTCTTCCCTGGGGCAGCTTGGGGTCCGCGGAGGCGCAAGAATTACCCACACACCTGTGGGGAGTCGGGCGTTTCCCGGGAACTCAGGGCGCCGCGGGTCGGGGGTCAGTCGGGCTGGAACCAAGGCACTTTGCCTTGGTTCCCGTTGATGGAGTTTCCGCTCTTCCCTGGGGCAGCTTGGGGTCAGCGGAGGCAAAGAATTACACACACACCTGTGGGGAGAGTCGGGCGTTTCCGGGAACTCAGGCGCGCGGGTCGGGGTCAGTCGGGCTGGAACCAAGGCACTTTGCCTTGGTTCCCGTTGATGGAGTTTCCGCTCTTCCCTGGGGCAGCTTGGGGTCCGCGGAGGCGCAAGAATTACACACACACCTGTGGGGGAGTCGGGCGTTTCCGGGAACTCCAGGGCGCCGCGGGTCGGGGTCAGTCGGGCTGGAACCAAGGCACTTTGCCTTGGTTCCCGTTGATGGAGTTTCCGCTCTTCCCTGGGGCAGCTGTGGGGGGAGTCGGGCGTTTCCGGGAACTCAGGGGCGCGCGGGTCGGGGGTCAGTCGGGCTGGAACCAAGGCACTTTGCCTTGGTTCCCGTTGATGGAGTTTCCGCTCTTCCCTGGGGCAGCTTGGGGTCCAGCGGAGGCGCAAGAATTACACACACACCTGTGGGGGAGTCGGGCGTTTCCCGGGAACTCAGGGCGCCGCGGGTCGGGGTCAGTCGGGCTGGAACCAAGGCACTTTGCCTTGGTTCCCGTTGATGGAGTTTCCGCTCTTCCCTGGGGCAGCTTGGGGTCAGCGGAGGCGCAAGAATTACACACACACCTGTGGGGGAGTCGAGGCGTTTCCGGGAACTCAGGGCGCCGGGTCGGGGTCAGTCCGGGCTGGAACCAAGGCACTTTGCCTTGGTTCCCGTTGATGGAGTTTCCGCTCTTCCCTGGGGCAGCTTGGGGTCAGGGAGGCGCAAGAATTACACACACACCTGTGGGGGAGTCGGGCGTTTCCCGGGAACTCAGGGCGCGGGTCGGGGTCAGTCGGGCTGGAACCAAGGCACTTTGCCTTGGTTCCCGTTGATGGAGTTTCCGCTCTTCCCTGGGGCAGCTGTGGGGGAGTCGGGCGTTTCCCGGGAACTCAGGGCGCCGCGGGTCGGGGTCAGTCCGGGCTGGAACCAAGGCACTTTGCCTTGGTTCCCGTTGATGGAGTTTCCGCTCTTCCCTGGGGCAGCTTGGGGTCCGCGGAGACGCAAGAATTACACACACACCTGTGGGGAGTCGGGCGTTTCCCGGGAACTCAGGGCGCCGCGGGTCGGGGTCAGTCGGGCTGGAACCAAGGCACTTTGCCTTGGTTCCCGTTGATGGAGTTTCCGCTCTTCCCTGGGGCAGCTTGGGGTCCAGCGGAGGCGCAAGAATTACACACACACCTGTGGGGAGTCGGGCGTTTCCCGGGAACTCAGGGGCGCCGCGGGTCGGGGGTCAGTCGGGCTGGAACCAAGGCACTTTGCCTTGGTTCCCGTTGATGGAGTTTCCGCTCTTCCCTGGGGCAGCTGTGGGGGAGTCGAGGCGTTTCCGGGAACTCAGGGGCGCCGCGGGTCGGGGGTCAGTCGGGCTGGAACCAAGGCACTTTGCCTTGGTTCCCGTTGATGGAGTTTCCGCTCTTCCCTGGGGCAGCTTGGGGTCGCGGAGGCGCAAGAATTACACACACACCTGTGGGGGAGTCGAGGCGTTTCCCGGGAACTCAGGGCGCGCGGGTCGGGGGTCAGTCGGGCTGGAACCAAGGCACTTTGCCTTGGTTCCCGTTGATGGAGTTTCCGCTCTTCCCTGGGGCAGCTTGGGGTCCGCGGAGGCGCAAGAATTACACACACACCTGTGGGGAGTCGGGCGTTTCCCGGGAACTCAGGGGCGCCCGGGTCGGGGGTCAGTCCGGGCTGGAACCAAGGCACTTTGCCTTGGTTCCCGTTGATGGAGTTTCCGCTCTTCCCTGGGGCAGCTTGGGGTCCGCGGAGGCGCAAGAAACCACACACCTGTGGGGGGAGTCGAGGCGTTTCCCGGGAACTCAGGGCGCGCGGGTCGGGGAGTCAGTCCGGGCTGGAACCAAGGCACTTTGCCTTGGTTCCCGTTGATGGAGTTTCCGCTCTTCCCTGGGGCAGCTTGGGGTCCGCGGAGGCGCAAGAATTACTCACACACCTGTGGGGAGTCGGGCGTTTCCCGGGAACTCAGGGCGCCGCGGGTCGGGGTCAGTCGGGCTGGAACCAAGGCACTTTGCCTTGGTTCCCGTTGATGGAGTTTCCGCTCTTCCCTGGGGCAGCGCTGTGGGAAGTCGGGCGTTTCCCGGGAACTCAGGGGCGCCGCGGGTCGGGGGTCAGTCGGGCTGGAACCAAGGCACTTTGCCTTGGTTCCCGTTGATGGAGTTTCCGCTCTTCCCTGGGGCAGCTTGGGGTCCAGGGAGGCGCAAGAATTACACACACACCTGTGGGGGAGTCGAGGCGTTTCCCGGGAACTCAGGGCGCGCGGGTCGGGGTCAGTCGGGCTGGAACCAAGGCACTTTGCCTTGGTTCCCGTTGATGGAGTTTCCGCTCTTCCCTGGGGCAGCTTGGGGTCGCGGAGGCGCAAGAATTACACACACACCTGTGGGGGAGTCGGGCGTTTCCGGGAACTCAGGGCGCGCGGGTCGGGGTCAGTCGGGCTGGAACCAAGGCACTTTGCCTTGGTTCCCGTTGATGGAGTTTCCGCTCTTCCCTGGGGCAGCTTGGGGTCGCGGAGGCGCAAGAATTACACACACACCTGTGGGGAAGTCGGGCGTTTCCCGGGAACTCAGGGGCGCGGGTCGGGGTCAGTCGGGCTGGAACCAAGGCACTTTGCCTTGGTTCCCGTTGATGGAGTTTCCGCTCTTCCCTGGGGCAGCTTCTGTGGGGAAGTCGGGCGTTTCCCGGGAACTCAGGGCGCCCGGGTCGGGGTCAGTCGGGCTGGAACCAAGGCACTTTGCCTTGGTTCCCGTTGATGGAGTTTCCGCTCTTCCCTGGGGCAGCTTGGGGTCGCGGAGGCGCAAGAATTACACACACACCTGTGGGGGAGTCGAGGCGTTTCCCGGGAACTCAGGGGCGCACGGGTCGGGGGTCAGTCCGGGCTGGAACCAAGGCACTTTGCCTTGGTTCCCGTTGATGGAGTTTCCGCTCTTCCCTGGGGCAGCTTGGGGTCAGCGGAGGCGCAAGAATTACACACACACCTGTGGGGGAGTCGAGGCGTTTCCCGGGAACTCAGGGCGCCGCGGGTCGGGGTCAGTCGGGCTGGAACCAAGGCACTTTGCCTTGGTTCCCGTTGATGGAGTTTCCGCTCTTCCCTGGGGCAGCTTGGGGTCGCGGAGGCGCAAGAATTACACACACACCTGTGGGGGGAGTCGGGCGTTTCCCGGGAACTCAGGGGCGCGCGGGTCGGGGTCAGTCGGGCTGGAACCAAGGCACTTTGCCTTGGTTCCCGTTGATGGAGTTTCCGCTCTTCCCTGGGGCAGCTGTGGGGGAGTCGGGCGTTTCCCGGGAACTCAGGGCGCGCGGGTCGGGGTCAGTCCGGGCTGGAACCAAGGCACTTTGCCTTGGTTCCCGTTGATGGAGTTTCCGCTCTTCCCTGGGGCAGCTTGGGGTCAGCGGAGGCGCAAGAATTACCCACACACCTGTGGGGGAGTCGGGCGTTTCCGGGAACTCAGGGCGCCGCGGGTCGGGGTCAGTCGGGCTGGAACCAAGGCACTTTGCCTTGGTTCCCGTTGATGGAGTTTCCGCTCTTCCCTGGGGCAGCTTGGGGTCCGGAGGCGCAAGAATTACACACACACCTGTGGGGAGTCGAGGCGTTTCCCGGGAACTCAGGGGCGCGCGGGTCGGGAGTCAGTCGGGCTGGAACCAAGGCACTTTGCCTTGGTTCCCGTTGATGGAGTTTCCGCTCTTCCCTGGGGCAGCTTGGGGTCAGCGGAGGCGCAAGAATTACACACACACCTGTGGGGAGTCGAGGCGTTTCCGGGAACTCAGGGCGCCGCGGGTCGGGGTCAGTCGGGCTGGAACCAAGGCACTTTGCCTTGGTTCCCGTTGATGGAGTTTCCGCTCTTCCCTGGGGCAGCTTGGGGTCAGCGGAGGCGCAAAGAATTACTCACACACCTGTGGGGGGAGTCGGGCGTTTCCGGGAACTCAGGGCGCCGCGGGTCGGGGTCAGTCGGGCTGGAACCAAGGCACTTTGCCTTGGTTCCCGTTGATGGAGTTTCCGCTCTTCCCTGGGGCAGCTGTGGGGAGTCGGGCGTTTCCCGGGAACTCAGGGCGCGCGGGTCGGGGTCAGTCGGGCTGGAACCAAGGCACTTTGCCTTGGTTCCCGTTGATGGAGTTTCCGCTCTTCCCTGGGGCAGCTTGGGGTCCGCGGAGACGCAAGAATTACACACACACCTGTGGGGGAGTCGGGCGTTCCGGGAACTCAGGGCGCGCGGGTCGGGGTCAGTCCGGGCTGGAACCAAGGCACTTTGCCTTGGTTCCCGTTGATGGAGTTTCCGCTCTTCCCTGGGGCAGCTTGGGGTCCGCGGAGGCGCAAGAATTACCACACACCTGTGGGGAGTCGAGGCGTTTCCGGGAACTCAGGGCGCGCGGGTCGGGGTCAGTCGGGCTGGAACCAAGGCACTTTGCCTTGGTTCCCGTTGATGGAGTTTCCGCTCTTCCCTGGGGCAGCTTGGGGTCAGCGGAGCGCAAGAATTACCCACACACCTGTGGGGGAGTCGAGGCGTTTCCCGGGAACTCAGGGCGCACGGGTCGGGGTCAGTCGGGCTGGAACCAAGGCACTTTGCCTTGGTTCCCGTTGATGGAGTTTCCGCTCTTCCCTGGGGCAGCTGTGGGGGAGTCGAGGCGTTTCCCGGGAACTCAGGGCGCGCGGGTCGGGGGTCAGTCGGGCTGGAACCAAGGCACTTTGCCTTGGTTCCCGTTGATGGAGTTTCCGCTCTTCCCTGGGGCAGCTTGGGGTCCGCGGAGGCGCAAGAATTACTCACACACCTGTGGGGAGTCGGGCGTTTCCGGGAACTCAGGGCGCGCGGGTCGGGGTCAGTCGGGCTGGAACCAAGGCACTTTGCCTTGGTTCCCGTTGATGGAGTTTCCGCTCTTCCCTGGGGCAGCTTGGGGTCCGCGGAGGCGCAAGAATTACTCACACACCTGTGGGGGAGTCGGGCGTTTCCCGGGAACTCAGGGCGCCGCGGGTCGGGGTCAGTCGGGCTGGAACCAAGGCACTTTGCCTTGGTTCCCGTTGATGGAGTTTCCGCTCTTCCCTGGGGCAGCTTGGGGTCAGCGGAGGCGCAAGAATTACTCACACACCTGTGGGGGAGTCGAGGCGTTTCCGGGAACTCAGGGCGCGCGGGTCGGGGTCAGTCGGGCTGGAACCAAGGCACTTTGCCTTGGTTCCCGTTGATGGAGTTTCCGCTCTTCCCTGGGGCAGCTCTGTGGGGAGTCGAGGCGTTTCCCGGGAACTCAGGGCGCCGCGGGTCGGGGTCAGTCGGGCTGGAACCAAGGCACTTTGCCTTGGTTCCCGTTGATGGAGTTTCCGCTCTTCCCTGGGGCAGCTTGGGGTCCGCGGAGGCGCAAGAATTACTCACACACCTGTGGGGGGAGTCGGGCGTTTCCCGGGAACTCAGGGCGCCGCGGGTCGGGGGTCAGTCGGGCTGGAACCAAGGCACTTTGCCTTGGTTCCCGTTGATGGAGTTTCCGCTCTTCCCTGGGGCAGCTGTGGGGGAGTCGAGGCGTTTCCCGGGAACTCAGGGCGCGCGGGTCGGGGTCAGTCGGGCTGGAACCAAGGCACTTTGCCTTGGTTCCCGTTGATGGAGTTTCCGCTCTTCCCTGGGGCAGCTTGGGGTCCGCGGAGGCGCAAGAATTACCTCACACACCTGTGGGGAGTCGGGCGTTTCCCGGGAACTCAGGGGCGCCGCGGGTCGGGGTCAGTCCGGGCTGGAACCAAGGCACTTTGCCTTGGTTCCCGTTGATGGAGTTTCCGCTCTTCCCTGGGGCAGCTTGGGGTCCGCGGAGGCGCAAGAATTACTCACACACCTGTGGGGGAGTCGAGGCGTTTCCCCGGGAACTCAGGGCGCGCGGGTCGGGGGTCAGTCGGGCTGGAACCAAGGCACTTTGCCTTGGTTCCCGTTGATGGAGTTTCCGCTCTTCCCTGGGGCAGCTGTGGGGGAGTCGAGGCGTTTCCCGGGAACTCAGGGCGCCGCGGGTCGGGGGTCAGTCGGGCTGGAACCAAGGCACTTTGCCTTGGTTCCCGTTGATGGAGTTTCCGCTCTTCCCTGGGGCAGCTTGGGGTCGCGGAGGCGCAAGAATTACACACACACCTGTGGGGGAGTCGGGCGTTTCCCGGGAACTCAGGGCGCGCGGTCGGGGTCAGTCGGGCTGGAACCAAGGCACTTTGCCTTGGTTCCCGTTGATGGAGTTTCCGCTCTTCCCTGGGGCAGCTTGGGGTCAGCGGAGGCGCAAGAATTACCTCACACACCTGTGGGGGAGTCGAGGCGTTTCCCGGGAACTCAGGGGCGCACGGGTCGGGGTCAGTCGGGCTGGAACCAAGGCACTTTGCCTTGGTTCCCGTTGATGGAGTTTCCGCTCTTCCCTGGGGCAGCTTGGGGTCCGCGGAGACGCAAGAATTACTCACACACCTGTGGGGGAGTCGAGGCGTTTCCCGGGAACTCAGGGCGCCGCGGGTCGGGGTCAGTCGGGCTGGAACCAAGGCACTTTGCCTTGGTTCCCGTTGATGGAGTTTCCGCTCTTCCCTGGGGCAGCTGTGGGGGGAGTCGAGGCGTTTCCCGGGAACTCAGGGCGCGCGGGTCGGGGGTCAGTCCGGGCTGGAACCAAGGCACTTTGCCTTGGTTCCCGTTGATGGAGTTTCCGCTCTTCCCTGGGGCAGCTTGGGGTCCGCGGAGACGCAAGAATTACTCACACACCTGTGGGGGAGTCGAGGCATTTCCCGGGAACTCAGGGCGCGCGGGTCGGGGTCAGTCCGGGCTGGAACCAAGGCACTTTGCCTTGGTTCCCGTTGATGGAGTTTCCGCTCTTCCCTGGGGCAGCTTGGGGTCCGCGGAGACGCAAGAATTACTCACACACCTGTGGGGGAGTCGAGGCGTTTCCCGGGAACTCAGGGCGCCGGGTCGGGGTCAGTCGGGCTGGAACCAAGGCACTTTGCCTTGGTTCCCGTTGATGGAGTTTCCGCTCTTCCCTGGGGCAGCTTGGGGTCGCGGAGGCGCAAGAATTACACACACACCTGTGGGGGAGTCGAGGCGTTTCCCGGGAACTCAGGGCGCACGGGTCGGGGTCAGTCGGGCTGGAACCAAGGCACTTTGCCTTGGTTCCCGTTGATGGAGTTTCCGCTCTTCCCTGGGGCAGCTGTGGGGGAGTCGAGGCGTTTCCCGGGAACTCAGGGCGCCGCGGGTCGGGGTCAGTCGGGCTGGAACCAAGGCACTTTGCCTTGGTTCCCGTTGATGGAGTTTCCGCTCTTCCCTGGGGCAGCTTGGGGTCAGCGGAGACGCAAGAATTACTCCACACACCTGTGGGGGAGTCGAGGCGTTTCCCGGGAACTCAGGGCGCACGGGTCGGGGTCAGTCGGGCTGGAACCAAGGCACTTTGCCTTGGTTCCCGTTGATGGAGTTTCCGCTCTTCCCTGGGGCAGCTTGGGGTCCGCGGAGACGCAAGAATTACTCACACACCTGTGGGGGAGTCGAGGCGTTTCCCGGGAACTCAGGGGCGCCGCGGTCGGGGTCAGTCGGGCTGGAACCAAGGCACTTTGCCTTGGTTCCCGTTGATGGAGTTTCCGCTCTTCCCTGGGGCAGCTTGGGGTCCGCGGAGGCGCAAGAATTACTCACACACCTGTGGGGGGAGTCGAGGCGTTTCCCGGGAACTCAGGGCGCGCGGGTCGGGGTCAGTCCGGGCTGGAACCAAGGCACTTTGCCTTGGTTCCCGTTGATGGAGTTTCCGCTCTTCCCTGGGGCAGCTTGGGGTCCGCGGAGACGCAAGAATTACTCACACACCTGTGGGGGAGTCGAGGCGTTTCCCGGGAACTCAGGGCGCACGGGTCGGGGTCAGTCGGGCTGGAACCAAGGCACTTTGCCTTGGTTCCCGTTGATGGAGTTTCCGCTCTTCCCTGGGGCAGCTTGGGGTCCGCGGAGACGCAAGAATTACTCACACACCTGTGGGGAGTCGAGGCGTTTCCCGGGAACTCAGGGCGCACGGGTCGGGGTCAGTCGGGCTGGAACCAAGGCACTTTGCCTTGGTTCCCGTTGATGGAGTTTCCGCTCTTCCCTGGGGCAGCTTGGGGTCCGCGGAGACGCAAGAATTACTCACACACCTGAATAAATGATTTGAGGTTCTTCGTATTCGTATTCCTGGAGCAAGTAGAAGCCTTTCGGCTACACCGGCATGTGATAGCAACAAATGGAAACATTACTGGTGACTACTAGAGCAAATTGACGAATAACAGGATGTTAAGTGATCAAATGAAATTTAGTATCAAGGTGAAAATTAGAGTTAAAGCTAAAGATAGACATATGAAAGTTTCAGATTTGATTATACTCAAAGTTGATAATAGATTCTAGAATAGGAAGAGGGTGAATGTTAAATTTAGGGTAATAAATAGGGTTAGTGCACTATAATATGGGTTAGTTTTAGGATTAAGGCTATAGTTATAATTAGGGTCTTGGTTAGTTTTAGGGTTATGGAAAGGTATAGAAACGAGGTTAGGTTTATCTATGGTCTAAAATGAGAATGAAATTAGTATAAATGCTAGCTTTAGGGTAATTGATAAGGTAAAACAATATTTGAGATATAGTTTGAATTAGGGTTTTAGACCTGTTTATAAAGATAGGGTATTGGTGTGTGTATCATTGAAGTTCTTAACAAAATTTAGCAAAATGGTGAATTTTTGAATGTTTAATTTTAGGCAACAATAGTGTTAGACTGGGATTAATGTAGGGTTAAAACTGAGGTTAGGATTATGATTGAGATTTGTATTATAGTGGGTCATAGCTAAAGAAATAGAAATAGGATTTAGAGTTGTCTAGTCTAAATTGCTTTTTTTAAAGTTAGGATTAGGGTCAGTGTTAAATTTAGCATAACTGGTTGGCTTAGGCCATTGTTCGCATCTTGGTTAAAAATATTAGGATAAGGACTGGAATTGGTCCAATTAAAACATGATGATAGGATTAGGGTCAATGCTAAATATCACATAATTGCTAGGGTTTGGCCAAGGTTAGGTTCTGCACTAGGATTAGATTAGGATGGTTAGATTTAAGTTCAGGGTTAAGGATAGAGTTAGGCATAGAAATAGGGTTTAGGTTGCATATGTTTAAAGTTGAAAATCTAAGTTAAGATGAGAGTGAATGTTAAATTTATGGGAATGTAGAGGTTTATTCCAAGACTGGGCTCTTTGATATAATTAGGGTTAGTGTAAGGTTAGTATTAGGATTCAGATTGCATTTTGATTATGTTAGATATTGATAATAAAATTCAGGGTGAGAGTGATTTACCTAGAGCAATTTGTCACACTGGGTCAAGGCTACATTAATAAATTATTGGTTTAGGATTAAGGCTATCCATTGGTTTACAGATTTGGATAGGGTTAGATTAAGATTGTGTCCCATGTCAAAGCCAGCATAGTTTACAGCTTGCCCCATATCTATCCAAGTCCCTCAGGAGACCTGCCTTTTGAGGAGCAAGGAACTAAGGTTTGGGTTATTTTAGGGTTAATGTTGTTTTGACTATTGCATACACTGAGAATGAAAATTAAGTGAGTGTGAATTTTTTAACTTTAGAGTACTAGTAACAACTGATAAGGTTTTTGTAAATGATTCCATTATAATGAGTAATAAGGCTAAAGTTAAGATTAGTGTTAAAGTTAGAGTTAGGATTATGATTTTCTTATAAGGGGTGGAACAATAGTACAGTAGGATGTTTGGATTGTACACAGTCAGTCCAGATTCTAACCTTGGAGTCCATATAGTAGTCCATGTCCTATCACAGCCTGGATCACCGACACCCACCCTGCCGCAGCTTTTTCCTCAATCCGGCCCAGGTATGCTGGTCCAGAGACTCTCACACATGGGGCAGAGCTGTTCCTTGCTCTCCCTGTGCAAAGCCGTTCATGAGGCAGTCGGGAGGCATGGCGGGTTCTAGCCCTGGCCCACCACCTCGGCAGAGCCTCAAAACAAGCCAGACCACCGCTCCTCACTCCACGGGCGCCGCCATTTTCCACTTCTGGACTTCCGCTCGTCAGAACTCCACCCAGCAGACCAGCCCATCGCGGCCGCACGGTTCATCAATAAATGCTTTATTTGGAGGTGTTTAAAAGAGTTTGCCTCCCGCTCGACAAGCCTGGCAAGCTTCTCGTGTTGTATATGATATGCCAAATTCCAGTAACAATTATATTAGGTCATTCCCATGACCTAATATAATGTTTTGAGGCTCTTTATGTTCCTGTAGCAAGCCGATGCCCCTGGCTCTACTGGCATGAGACAGGACATATGGAGATATTACTGGTGCCCGCTCTAGCAAATAGATGATCAACGGGAAGATCGTGATCGTGATCGTGATCGTCCTATAAGGAATGATCCCTAATCTCAGAGACAGGAATAAGCCATGAGCACTACTGTGTATGGGCCTCCTCAATAAAAATATTTTGTTTTGGTTGTGGTAGATATTGAGAATAAAATCTATAATGAAGGTGAATAACAGCTTCATAGAGAGTTTTAACATTGGACTAATGCTATAGTAAATGATTGAATTAGAATTAGGGTTAGGGTTTTGTAAGGTTGAGTTAATGGCAAATGATTAAACCAAATGAATAATAAAACTTAGCTTAGGAGTTAGTTAAGTCAGTTTAAAATTATGATTGAGAGTAGTATATACTGACAATAAAGTTTAGAGTGAAGTCTAATATTAACTTTATGCCTGATACGGCTTTTTAATAGAAGGAAGAGGTGGGAGAATTGTGACTGT
Source organism: Cryptotis parvus (assembly GCA_021461705.1). NCBI lineage: Eukaryota > Metazoa > Chordata > Mammalia > Eulipotyphla > Soricidae > Cryptotis > Cryptotis parvus. The sequence continues at coordinate 38,303 of JAJIBD010029029.1, forward strand.
CTTCTCAGGGGAGGTCCCAAAGACCCAGCGTCAACGGACCTCCTCTGGATCCCAGGCTGTAAGAGTACTTGGGGGTCAGGGGGTGACTATGGCAGCAGATGCTGGGGTCTAGCTAGGTCCTTTCCCCCGCCCCCCCGGACTGTGTCCAGGGCCGACACCATTCCCTCTGATCCATTGGCAGAAAAAAAAAACAGGCCAGAGGTTCCTGAAGGTCACTTTCATTAATCATTAATTTTTGCCTCACTTTGCTGCTCGCTGCAGGAACCTCTCTCCTGGGACCTGCGGCTCTTTCCCACTGGGTTCCCCTGCAGGCTGGGCTGCTCTCTCCTCGGGTGGTCTGTGCAGGTTTTTCTCATCAGGGTCTCTCTCTTCCGGATGTCTCTGTTCAGGGCTTATCTCTTCAGGTCCTCTCCCAGGACCTGTCTTTTCAGGATCTCTTTTCTTAGGTCCTTTCTGTTCAGGGTTTTTCTCTTCAGAGCTTCATTTCTCTGAACTTCTCTGCCATGTCCATATCTCTTTCACTCTGTTACTATTGTTTCATCCTGATGCCTCTATTTCACTGCTTCTCTAAGTTCCTGATACTATTTTTCTGAGTTGCATGTTTGGTCCTATTGCCCTGTTACCCTATAGCCCTGCAGCCTTGGTGCTAGCTCTTGGGCTCAGGCACTAGCCTTGTGGCTCTGGTGTTGGCCCCCAGTCCAGGCACCAAGAGCAGTTTCTCCCTGTTCCTGGCTATCCAGTTCAGGCACTTTGGGCCCCATGGCCCAGGTGCTGACCTTACAGCCCAGAAATTAGGCAGGCCCCACTGCTCTCTCTGTCAGGCGGCCCCGGATGCTCTCATGGGGCTCCTATTTATAGTCTCAGGTCAGGTTCAAAATCCTGACCTCAACTGACTTAACAGATTCCCATCTTGTGTTCCTCTACAATGCCAGTTTATAACATTGAATCAGTGATAAATAATTGTAGTAGAATTAGAGTTAGGGCTTGGGTTAGGTATAGGGTTAAGATTAATGTTGGGTTTTTGTTTAGGACTAGTGTTAAAGTTGTTTTTACCATTGAGAACCTAATTTAGAGTGTGGATGAATGTTGCATTTAGACAATTAGCACTGTTAGAGAAAAAGCTTTGTAAATGATCAATTAGAATGAAGGATAGTGTAAAGATTAGGTTAGGGTAAGGTTGGCATTTGGCTAGAATTAGTTAAGATTGGGTTATGATCATTATAAACATTGAGTGGACATTTAAATTTTAGAGTGAATTTGGTATTTTCGAGCAATTAAAACATGGGGACTGGGCTATGGTACATGACTGTAATAGAGATCAGGTTTAGCTTAAGGTTAGGTTTTAGGGTTTGTGTTAGGGTAGGATTAAGAATAGAGTTTGATCATGTTATAAACTGAGAATACACTCTAGTATGACAGTGCATATTAACTTTAGAGCAACTGGTTACACTTACACAGCATACAGTAAATTACTAGATTAGAATTAAGGTTAACTTTAGGGTTAGATAAATATTAAGAATCTGTATTAGATTTAGGATTAAGGTTTTGTTTTGACTATAGTACACATTAAGAATAAAAAGTTATATAGTGAAGGTAAATACTAACTTCAGAGCAACTGGTAATATTGCAACAAGGTGATGGTAGAAGATTCTATTAGAAAAAGGATAGGTTTAGGTGTAGTATTATTTTTCAGTTAGAATTAGAATTAAGACTAGATTTTGAATATGGTAGACATTAAGTATAAAACTTAGTACTAAGCTAATTAGGCTAAGGGTGAAGATTAACTTTAGAAGAATTAGTAACATTGGGCCAAGGTTTTGGCAAATGATTGGTATAATAGTATCAGTGTTAGTGGGGTTGGAGAGAAAATACAGAAGGTAGAGTATTTGCCTTGCAAGGGGAAGACTGGTGTTTCACTCCCCACATCACATACGGTACTCAAGCACTAACAGAGGTAAATACTGAGAGTAGAACCAGGAATAACCTCTGGGCAATGCTGGGTATGTCCCAAAGGTCAAAATTTAAATAAAATAATATAAAATATAAAATAAAGTGAACTGAACTCATTCTTCTGGAAGAAAACACTTAGATGGTATGTTTACTATAAATATATTTTTGCTGACAAACAACTGATCATGTCCTGGATACAGGTTTTTGAAAGAAGTTAAAGTATGCATTCTTGTAGTTTCTCTAAAATGGAAAACTTTGGAAAGATTTAGAAGCAGAAGAGTTACTTCAACTTTGAATTGTCATCATTCCAAGGAAGCTGGTTGAAAATCATGAACGGGGCTTATGGATGAGTGCCAGGGAGCAGTTATTCTAGCAACATTTCCTAGGGTACAGGATTCCAGTTCAATGTGAAGTAATGTATTGTCATGGTGTGCTTTGTTCCATAGTGATGACCATAAATTGTGCTTAGAGGTTTCAAACGATGACTCCCAAATACCTTTTGTCCTACCTGAAAAGTATCTACCAACCCCATATTCTCCTTTCATGTAAGATGAAAAGGGCTGACTCTGAATAAGTTCATTAGCTGTGCAACACCGACCCCTAGAGGTACAGTGCCTTGAAAGTGGTCAAAAACGCCCACAGCCTTTGTAGCCCCCAAGACTTTTCTTTTCTTTCTCCCACCCCCTTTTAAAGCTTATCACAAGGGCCATGTAGCAATCATTGGATTGATTTTACTTGGAGACCATGGGCTGTTTTTATGGGGATTTTTTGATGCCCCCAAACAAAAACAAAGTTTCGGAGGCTCTACCACCAATAAGTCTACCTCACATACATTTTTTGTTTTCCTTTTGTGAATTTTTAAAAATTTGGGGTGGATTGCTTTCTATTCATCAGCAAATCCGAATAATAACAAACAAGCATAGTCAGAAAACAACGCCTTTGATTGCTTTTCCCTTTGGCAGATAAAACGCTTAGGAAATAAGATAAAATTGCAGGAAGGGAAAAAGAGAAAAGCAAAGGCGTGTGCACTTGCTTTTCTGGGTTTGAAAATGTGTGCAGTTCAGGCACCCGGATGATTCATCCCTTGAAAGCTTGAGCGCTCCATTTGTTTTGTAGATTTTTCTACCCCTTTGTTCTGCTTCAAACCTTTCAAAGCACTGAAAAGCATTATTACCTTGTTAAATCTCAAGCAAAATCTTTCCTACAGCCTGAAGCTGTTTTGACGTGGGTTGAGCATCTCACACACAAAAGAATTGCTTTTGTTCCCAGAAACTCTCATTGGCTGCGTATCCTCTGCTCTGAACCAATCAGAATCTCGTTGTTAGGCTTGACTGGCTATTTTTAGCCTCAATGCTTTAAAAAAAAAAAGTTTAGTGAGCGCAAGCCTGAGAATTAAAGTAGCTTAGTAGAAATGATCAGCAAAATGCATTTTGCATGTCACAGGGTGTTTGAATTTGTCCCTTTAATTTCTCAAACGCTGTTATTTTAACATGTGGTTCTTTTTTTGCAAAAAAACAAACTCAAGTTGCCTCTTCCAGTTCAGAATTATTTATTTAGTAAAGAGGTAGAAAGTCTAAAAAGTAATAATCATTTTATCCGAAAGCAGTGTGTTACAATCTAGTTATTTCACAAAAACACAAACTGCATCTATTTTGCAAAAAGTAATAGTGTTTTCTCTGAGGAATGTTTATGATTTTACTTCTTAACCTAACAGTGTTTTAGCTGATACTCACCGTGAGTTACCAAGAGAGGTAAAATCACAGGTTTCTTGCTCTTTAAGGAGGTATATTACTGCAAGCGAGTGTACACGTGGTATGCAGCAATTAAAGTCATAAATATTCAGTGTGTTTTATGCCTAGAAATAAAGCATTCCTTTGAGCCTGTTCCTTCGTTTCAGGCACTGCTCAGGAGGCAGAAGTGTTTTTCCCAAATGTACTTGAAGGGCCACATCCACGCAGTACACAATTTGTTAATTACCCAACATTCTCAGAACATCAAAGTTGCCTAAGGGGAAAAGCCAGACCCTAAACTTTGATATTACATTAACTGTTTACTTAAGTTAGCAGAAAAGGAAGCTAAACCAAGTCAATCTGAAATTGTATAACATGAAAATTTTATAGCAAAAAAGGAAGGCCTCTTCCTTAAAAGAAAAAAAAATAACAAGCCTAAACAAATCTTTCTAGCTCTCAAATTATGTTTCAGTTTGTTGATTTTTTTTCCCACATTTACTCGATTATCTTGTGTCTGTGGCTTCGTTCATTATTTGTTTGCGAGGAAAAAAACAATCCTTTTAAAATTTCTTATTGCAAGCCTCCAGGATGATATTTGAGGCTTAAACTAAAACAGGGATTAGAAATCATGACTAGACTGAGATATGTAGAAGTTTTCAAGAGAAAAAAAATATGCAGTATTCAAGCCCGAGATTGTAGGAGTCACTTGCTTATTTATATGAGTTTCTCTAAGCATATGTATATATATATATATATATATATATATATACATATATATATACATACATACATACATACATACATATTGCCAAATATATGTTATATGACGGACAAAGGCAGAGGAATTCGCAAACGCCTTACCACAATAAAGGGAGCACAAAAGATTTCGGGAAGGAAGGCTTCTTTGCTTTAAGCAATACAGAGTACATTCAGGGAAAATGTCCCCTGGGTTTCTGAAGATGAATTTGAACAGCCGAAATAAGGCATTTTGGGAAGAGTTATCTTTTTCTTTCTGTCATCAATTTGGTGCTCACTGGGACAGGTTGTAAGAAGGCAGCTCTACAATAGCTCCCAGGAGTTTAGCTAGGATTTTTGTAGACAACCAGCTGCTAACAATTTAGTTTAATATGCAGTCTTAGTACATTAAAGGAATCTGATAAATCAAGACCCAGCATGACTCTTATTTGTTTGCGATGGCATAGCATGTTGAACCCCAGCAGAAATGAACCCATTGCAGTTTTTTTCTATTTAAGACATACTTTTATTTTTTTTTCTCACATCCTTGTGCCTTATTCCTGATTATGCCATGAGTGGAAGTTCTTAGTTATACGTTTGGCTTCTTTAAAAAAAAGATGTGCAATAATAGTAAAAAAAAATCAGAATCATATTTACATCCGTTTATTTTTCTGTGCTTGTATTAAAAGTCACTGAAAGCAGAAGCAAGCATAGTCAAAGAATCCGCTACCCTATTAGTCACTTCCCTTCTCTATAACTAGTATTTAAACTTAAAACAGGCATTGTGTATATTTTGTTTTCTCTAGAGTGGAAGAGACCTATGGCAGGACAAACAGAAATTTGTGCTTAGCTACATTCCCATGTGAGGGGTAATTCAAAAAGGAAACGGTTATTGTTGAAGAAAAAGGGTGTGTTGTGTGACTGGAGATGCCCAGCTTTGGTGTTGCTTTTAATTTTGTTATACCTATGCATGCTCCTGCTAGTTGTGATATATTGAAGCATTTTAAAATAAATTTCCTAAGTCATAAATAACTGTTCCAGTTTTAATTATGAAGCCATGAAATGTCAAAATGAATATATTTTATTAAATATACCTATGAATGCATATAAAGCCAATAAGGCAGAAAAAATCATAGAAGGACGGATTAAAGTTATGTTTTTATAATACACACATATACTTAGAGTAGTAGAATTTCTTGTGTTCTTAGTCAAGGTTGTCATGGGGACTTGAGTCATCTCCTGTTTTATCTCTCCCACTCCCTTACACACTCCTTCCTCAGAAATTCTTTCTCCCTACTTTGTTTAAGTGGTTAATGGTCCCAGGGGGTGGCTTAATGGTTAAAAAACATCTGCCTTCATGCATAAGGTCGTGAGTTTGATTCCTGGTGCAGCTCTCAGGAACAAAGCAGAGTCCCGGGGATTGTGCTGTCTAGACCCGTATCACCACAGCAAACGTGAAATCTGGCAAGTGTGTGCACCCTAGAGAGTATCATGACTGAGTGCATGTGACCCCTATCATCACAAGAAAAGAAAAACAGGGCAGGCGAAATCAATTTTAATGTATAATAAATGCACAATATGATAGTGGGTAAAATGCTAAAACACAGTCGGTGTATTTTCTGAACGGTCATCATTTCAACTTGATCTATTTATGCTCCCAAAAAATCTATCCTATGTGGATTTTGTAGAGCTTTGTGGAGTTCATTATGCAGAAGGTTGGTTTATTTGACCTTTTAGTTTATTTAGTCTTTTAGGTGTACATGTTTTACCTGAATAGTTTTACTAGACCTGTGTTCTTTGTTTTTAAATCATACTGCTGATTAATTTGCACAATAAATGAATAAAATTTGTAAGATTGTGTGTAATTCATTAGATTACTTATGAGTAAAGCTTTTTTTAAAAAGTGGGTGGGAGATAAAAGGGCCAAGAGGCGGGGGGCAGGGGCCTTGGGCACAATGGTGGGCAAGGTAGCGGTGTTGTATATGTGTATATATCTAACCACAGGGCTAATAGCACTGAAAGCATAGAAGAGCCAAACTTCAATCAGTAAATTTAAAAGTTCCTGTAAAGGGGAAGAGCTATAGTACAGTGGGTAGAAACTTTGCTTTGCAGGTGGCCCCCCAGGTTTGATCCCTGGCATCTCCATATTGTCCCCAGAGCATTGTCAGGAGTAATTCCTGAATGTAGAGCCAGGAGAAACCCCTGAGCATTACAGGTGTGACCCCAAAAAAAAGCAAAAAAAAAAGAAGTTCCTGTCAAGGAGGCAGCTAGAGATGTGGGAGGGACCTAAGGAAATGGAGGGAAACAACACAGGTGGTGAGTTGGTGTTGGAACATTATTGGCATAAATGCTACTTTGAGCAATTTTATAAATCATGGTACTATAATAATAAACTTTTAAGAAAATTAGTTAGTGACAGAGAGATAGTACTGTGGGTAAGTTGCTTGCCTTGCATGTAACCAACTCAGATTTGATCGACACTCTGAAGCTTTTCTTTAACCATCAGTCACAAATTCACCATCCTCGTAACCAGTTTTTGGCTTCCTAAGATTGAAAATTGAAAACTGAACCATGCAACCCTAACAAGAATGCTAAACATAACCTTAGACCATATCTCACGACTGACTCTCACCTATAATAAGTGACGTATTCGTGGTGTAACAAATTGGACAGTAGGTCAATACACTGACTTGTCCTGAGCTAAACTTTCATTTTTATCCTAAATATAGACAAATTGAAGACCTAAGTCCTTCACAAAGGGTTTTAAACTCTAATGCAGAGGCCTGTCTTACGCTAGCTCTAAGCTTACACACACCTAGACACTCTGAGGCTTTTCTTTACCAATCTGGTACAAATTCACAATCGTCTTAACCATTTCTTTGCGTTTAAAGTATTAAAAAAAAATAAACCACAAAACCGCCACATAAACGCTAACCTAACCCTCCATGTTGCTAATACTAACCCTAATCTGCACACAGCCTGCCTTTACAGGCAGGCTATCACAAAGGACCAAGCAGAGCTAAGGGGAAAATCTCCCAAGAAGTTGTCCTCCACTTAAAATCAGGAAGAGTGAAAAAACTAGGGCCTGTGTGAACTCAAGCCAAACACTAACCCTAGTTCTACCTGGAACCCAAGTTAATGATAACCTAAATTTAAACGAACGAAAGCATGTCAAGGCCTTAATCTTTAAAGTACACAAACATTTGCAATTTCCCAATCCATAAATTGCTTTTTTTTTAGTTTGAAATTAGCAGTATTGATTACTTAAACCGTGCAGGAATGTTAACCCTAACCCTAGCCCTTATCTCACAACTCTCACCTATAATGAGCAATGCATTGGCAGTGTACCAAGTTAGATAGTAGGACAACAGACTGTCTTTTCCTGAGCAAATCTTTCATTTTGAAACCAAAACATGGAAAATCAACAATATAACTCCATCACCATGAAAGTTAAGCCCTAATGCTGAGCCTGTCCTATTGCTACTTCTAAACTTACACACACAATAACACTGATGCTTTTCTTTAATTATAAGGCATAGATTCACAATCCTTCTAATCATTTCTTGGTTTCTTAAGTTTGAAAATTGAAAAATGAACCACGAAACCCACACAGGATCTCTAACCCTAAAACTAGCCCATATCTCACAACTGACTCTGACCTGTAATAAGCTAGCATTAGCAGTGTACCAAATTAGACTCTAGTTCAACAGACTGACGTGTCCTGAGCTAAACTTTCATTTTTATCCCTAAAATAGCAAGATCGACAACTTATCTCCAACACGATGGAAATTAACCCCAATGTAGAGCCCTCTACTACTGCTATGTCTAAGATTCCACGCACATTGACACTCTGAGGCTTTTCTTCATCAATCAGACACAAATTCTCGATCCTCCTAATCATTTGTTGGCTTCTTAAGTTTGAAAAGCGGGGAAAGGAAACATGTAACCCCCACAGGAAATCTAACTCTAACCTTTGCCCTTATCTCACATCTGACTCTGACCTATAATGTGTTGCATTATTGGTATACCAACTTAGACTTGTCCTGAGCTAAGCTTTCATTTTTATCCCTATACATGGCAATATTGATGACCTAACAGCAAAATCGATGACCTAAATCCTTCACAATGGATTTTAATCCCTAATGTTGAGTCCTTTCCTTCTACTAACTCTAAATTTTTACACACATTGGTACTCTGAGATTTTCTTTACCCATATGGCACAAATTCTCAATCCTCCTAACCATTTCTTGGCCTCCTACGTTTGAAAATCGAATAATGAAATACATAACAACAATAAGCAAACCCTAACCCTAGCCCTTCCATGTTGCTAATACTAACTCTAACCTACACACAACTACCTATAATGGGTGGGCTGCCCAAAAGGACCCATAATAGAGTTAAAGGAACAATTTCCCAAGGCTTTATCTTCCACTTAAAATCAGGAAGAGTGAAAAATCTAGGACCTGAGCCTATAGATGTTTAACCCTAACCCCAGTCTTACCCGTTACTCAAAACTTACTGATAACCCTGAATTTAAATGAACCATGATATGTCAAGACCTTAGTTTTTAATGTATGCAAACTCGGGCAATTTCCAATGTATTAATTGTCTTTTGCAGTTCGAAATTTGCAGTAGTGATCACATATACTTTACAGTAACTCTAACCCTAACCCTAGCCTTATCTCACAACTTACTCTCAACTATAATAAGTGATGTATTAGTGGTCTACCAAATTAGACAGTAGTTCAGCAGACAGACTTGTGTCCTTAGCTAAACTTTCATTTTTATCCCTAAACATAGCAAAATTGATGTCCTAACTCCTACATGATGAACGTTAAGCCCTAATGCTGAGCCCTGTCCTACTGCTAGCTCTAAACTGACAAGCATTGACACTCTGAGGCTTTTCTTTACCCATTGGGCACAAATTCACTATCCTCCTAACCATTTCATGGCTTCCTATGTTTGAAAGTAGAAAAATGAATCATGGAGCCCTCACAGGAACTTTAAACCTAACCCTTACCCTTTCGTCACAACTGACTCTCAACTAATTATAGTTGAGTGCTATTAAAGCAATGCATTAGCACTCACACCATGAATGATCCCTCGATCTCTGCCAGGAGTAATCATTGAGTATAGAATTAGGAGTAAGCTCTGAAACCTTGCAGGTGTGGTCTCAAGCAAACTCATATGTATTTGATATATTTCATACAAACAAAACACTCGTTTGATACAAACAAAACAAATACATATTCGAGTAATTTGTGTAAAACTAAATGTTAATGACATGAAAATATCTCAGGTTGGGATATAAAAGGAAATGGGGAAGGAAATGATTTAAGTTAAAGAGAAATTTTTCTCATTGATGACTAATGCTTGCATTATATATGTATATATTAAAGCTTACATTTCAAATACAAACTATTGAAACAATATAAAGCAGATTATAGATTTTTGTCTAGAACAAATGCTGTGGTGAAAATAAAAAATTAATATGCCAAAGTATTCAGAAGAAAGGAGATACCGTAAAAATATTTATGATTTTAAATAAGAAGGAAAAGGTACCTAATCATATATACAAATTAAAAATATAGATTAAAATGAAAATATGAACAATTGAATTTATTAATGTCTTAATTATTCTAAGTGTTTATCAAGACACATTGCATATTGCTATATTTATTTAAAATATATTTCCCAAATAAGAAATAATTACAAATACATTATACTGTAAGTATAAAATCAATTATGTTCTTGAAAGCGTATCTGAAAAGTGTAATCATATACCTCACAACAATAGTACCAAATCTCTATATCCCTTATGTTTTTAATAAAACAGAGTTTATCTTTATGACTTTTTCTATAAGGAAAAATACTGGAATAATATGTAAAGAGGATGAGAAAAAAATGGGGTAGGCCCAGCAAAGTAAATAATCCTAATCTTATAAAATATTTTTTTGGAAGCTAAGGATGCTTTTAATTGATATTCAAAATCATTGACATATGAAGAGTGACCAAGTAGTTAGATATGAACAGTTCAGAAGGATGTATGGTTAAGGGTTGGCAGTGTAGTATACATTTTAGAATTGTGCTTTTCCCCTTTAGAATATGTTCAGAATAAGAGAGGAGAAAGCAAATACCTAACGTGGCACAATGAATATTCTTCATCACAGCTGCAAGCAAGTTATATTTACAATTGTTTCTTCTAGAGGATGTTCTTTCTTTCATTCATTTTTAAATTCTTTGAAATTTCCAAGAGAGGATGATTTATTGGTTGCAACTGACATAACTACAAAAAAATGCTTTTGAGCACCATTTCAAACAAAAGTCTATTGGGGGAATCCTATAAAAATCACTTTTTATTTTCAGGGGACAGGGTTGGGGCATTGGTTTGGAGGAAAGAGGTTGGAATATTTCTGTCTTGTGAGATTTAAAAAGAGAATGACTGTAATTCCGGTTGATCCATATTGACTGTGGTTTGTTTTGAGAAAGACCCTTAAACATCAAGCTGTTTTCTATTAGGTTGTCAGGATTAATGTTATAATTGGATCCTGTTTTCTCTCCATTTACTTACTTAAATGTCAGTGCAAAGCTTGCTTTTATTGAAATAATGATATTCTTGTATTTTATTTTGTATTATTATCATTATTGTTGCTATTATTATTACTTTTAGCTGCCACTCATGTTAGTGCTTAGGTCTTCATTCTGGCTCTGAGTTCAGGAGTCATTCCTGGCAGTGCTCAGAGGACCACAGGTGGTGCCAGGTAGCAAACATGGGTCTGCTGCATGCAAAGGCAAGGCCTTTTCCTCCTTTACCATGGCTCTATCCCATTTTACCGCATATTTTTACAGGAAACAACCATCCTATGACTGGTGCCTGTGGTCCAAGATTGTTTCTTTCTTTTTTTTTTTTTTTTTGCTTTTTTGGGTCACACCTGGCAATGCTCAGGGGTTTCTCCTGGCTCTGCACTCAGGAATTACTCCTGGCGGTGCTCTGGGGACCATATGATGTGCCAGTGATGGAACCCGGGCCGGCATGTGCCGGCCGCATGCAAGGCAAACACCCTACCTGCTGGGCTATCGCTCTGGTCCCAAGATTGTTTCTTTCAAATGAGCATTCATACTGCTCAGCAGATTCCTCATGAAAAATTGCAGGCATACAAGCTTCTCAAAAAACCTATCACTGTGAAACCCAGAAATTATTGAACATCTGCTACAGTGATCAGTGTCATAAGTAGTCATGGTTAGTGGTGCCTTTATAGCAAACTTAATGTCACTAGCAAAACACAATTTAAACTGTTAATGGTGAAATGGCTCAGAAACTGTCAATATCAATTTGTCACCATTAAAATATTATCTTTCTTTACAAAATGGGCAACTCCATTAATTATAGTAAAATTTGTCTTCTTTCAAATCATTCAAGATTTCCTGCAAACTCACCTTTAACTGTTTTATTATTATAAAAAGCAATGAAAAGCTGCATGCATGTATTTTCAGACAGAAAACATACAGGTATATTCCAGGCTAAAAGCTAGAAATAGGTTTTCATGTTGATCTCCATTACTTCATCTTTAACCTATTTTAAAATTTTTAGAACATTTTAGAATTAAGGATCCTTTAAGAGATATCAAAAATCTTTTATTCAATCCCTTGTAGCATATTATCTTTCTTGATTTAATAGTATTCTGAGAACCAGGAAATCCATCTATGTTTACACAAAGGATTTTATTTTTTAATTTATACTATAATTATACAGTATACTCACAATTCAAAGGTGTCACATTCTATCCAGTTTGATAAATGAGAAGATTCTTTGGAGCAACCACAAATGACATTAAAGGAAATTTTTCTTTTCTGTATTTCCAGAAGGTAAACGTGGATTCACTACTGTATCACTGTCTCACTGTCTTCCCATTGTTCATCGATTTGCTCTAGTGGGCACTAGTAACATCTCCATTAGTCCTGTCACAAGCAAGTGCAACCCAAGGGCATCGACTTTCTACAGGGACAGGAGGAGCCGAAACCATTCTTCAGGTTATGGAACTGAGGTCCATAATAGTTACTAGTCTTTGGCATAAAAAGTAAATAAAACACGGTAGCTTTCCAGGCTTTACCGTGTAGGTGGTATAGTCTCAGTAGAAGGCTCTCAACCCGAGCATTTACTGATGAAACTTAAAGGGGAAGATCAGGTTTTCTCTTGGATGGAGCTCTGAGGAACTATGGAGTCTGGATGTTGAGAATGACTAACTGCATGAAGTCTGGTTTGTTCTGGCTTCTTGCCAGGCTTACTGGTATCAGTTAAAACATGTCTAGAACTGTTTAGTATGTATAAATGTGAAAGAAATTGGGAAGAACCTTATGCAAAATTCAGTATCCTATAAAAATATCTGCGCCCATGAGCCAAGAGACATGTGGGTCTGGCGTGGGTGGGTCTCTCTCTTCCGGGCAACTGGCATGGAGGTGGAGGAAAAGGCAGGGCCCAAAACTCCACTCCGAGTCCTGCCAGCATGGTCTCTCCCCACTCATGAGAGCAAACCCTTGGAGCAATGTTGGACTCGGCCAGGGGCTGGCCGAGCCCCTTACCGGGAAGTCAGCTCCATGGGTTGCTTCCACATGGGGCCTGCCGAGCAGCACAGCTGTGGATTCACTACAGTAAACAGATAAAACTGCTCCACAGTATACAGATAAAACTGCTGGTCAGGCTAAGTTTGCACTAAAGTACACAAAAAAGCTTCAAGAACTAACCCTAATTATGAAGGATAACTATTTTCCCAAGAACTTTAGATCTCTGAATATTTCAATGCAAGGGTCTGAGGTATATGTGTTGTTCCATGCTGTGTTATAAATTATCTATATAAGGAATTGGATAATCCTCCAAAGGAAATTTCCACTTAGAAACAGATGTTTGTTTTTCACTCTTTCTGACTTCCCTTATAAGGTATGTTCTTTACATGTACCTACTCAGTTGAGTTATCAAGTAAGCACTGAGATACCTTTTTAGTGATGAAAGTTTATAACTGATATCCTTATAAATTATTTATGATTAAGCTATAGATTACAGTAGATAGAGACACTTAGAAAGTAAGGGAACCCATATGTTAAGGCTTTTAAATAAAGGAAGAGGGGGGCACTGTGGCTGCCCTCTCAGGGAGGTCCAAGGCCCCAGGCTCTAGGAACCCCTGTGGATTCCAAAGCTCTAACAGTACTGAGGGCGAGGGATTACCATCGCAGCAGATGCCGGGGCCTACCTGGGTCCCCAGCAGTACTCATAGTGATTAGGGCCCCCAGTCTGTGTCCTGGGTGGACACGTTTCCCCCTGACCCATATGAAGAAACAAGAAGGCCAGAGGTTCCTGAAGGTTGGGTTTAATAATTCTTGTGTTACTTGATACTTTTTTTCTTCACCTCACTGCTCACTGCAGGAACTTCTCTCCAGGCAGGTTCTGGCTCTCTCCCGGCAGGTTCTGGCTCTGTCCAGGCAGGTCTGACTCTCTCCAGGCAGGGTCTGTATGTTGCTGTCCTCTGGGCTTTGTGAAGGCTCCTCTCTGCAGGCCTCTCTCTTCCCAATGTCTTTGTTCAGGGCTAGTCCTTTCAGGTCCTCTCCCAGGATCTCTCTTCAGGACCTCTTTTCTGAGCTCAGTTCTGTTAATGGCTTTTCTCTTCAGCGCCTCTTTTACCTTTGTTTCTCTAGCTAAGCCCCTAGTTCTTTCTATTTCCTTGTTTCACCATTTTGGCCTGTTGCCTCTGTTTCTTTGTTATTCTCGGTCCTTAATCATTTCTTTGTTTCTTTGCTATTTGGTCCTGTTGCCCTGTTGCAGCTACCAGGCTTAGTGGCTCTGTGCTGGGCTAGGCACCCGGAGAAGGTTCTTTACCCTGGAGCTGGCGATCTAGCCAGGGCACCAGGACCTGGGTGCTGGATTTAAGCCCAAGATACCAAGTGCCACTGCTCTCTCCATCAGGAAACCCCAGATGCTCTCCAGGGTCACCTATTTATAGTCTCAAGCCAGTTCAGAATCCTGACCTCAACTAAGTTTCTCAACTGGCGTTCCCCAACACCTTTAAGGATATATGCTTGTTGTGCAACAGAAGCATGGGATAGGCCAGAAGACATTGTGAAGTTTATGAAGTGCTTAAACTTAGACCTGCGTGATAGGTAGGTTTTTAGTAAGAATATGATTTTATCTGTTAGTGATGGAGAGAACCATCTAGCCCTAGAGAATTGTGCATACAACTGTGAAGATGAAGCACATTCAGAGAAAATAAATATGGTTAGTGGCATGGGGTAGAAAAGACATTAAATAAAACCAAACATTAATGTAGAATCAGATCATAAAAGTAAACCAAAACATGTGATTCTGTAAATAGGGTATGTAATTTATAATTTTCTTTAGACTCCTATTGGGACAATAAATGATGGTATTGATAATCTGACCAAATGGCAAACCAGAAAAGTCCTTCTTGATCAAATACTGTTTGCAGTGACTCTGACGGCCTTCATGGTCTGATGGGAGGCAGGCAAGAACTGCAGGCGCACAGATAGCTTCAGTGTCACAGTTTTGTATTAGCAGCCACTCTTCATCTGACTTCAATGGCGGCAGCAGCAACAGTAAAGGGTTCTAATCACAGTGAATTCTATTCAAGATAGCAAATTCAGCCAACTAACCACACAGATATGCATTAGCTGGTTTGTATTCTGATTGATCACAACCTATGTAAAAAGTAGGACAACCCCATTTCTGTGGTTTCTGTGGGACAACTAATTGGAAGTTTTACGATGTGGTCCATCTCTCCACATACTCTCTACAACACTCTATTCACCTTTGCTTTAGTGCAGTGTAACAACTATACATTTTTGAGGAGGAAAGAACTGATGTGACATTAATATTAACCAAATTTTATCCCAATAGAACTAGGGTTAAGCTGGGAACTTCTAAATTCTGAGAGTTAGGGCTTAGAATTTCTGTTAAAAGGAACCCCATGGCCCAAATTTTCCCTGAGTGATTCAGTCCCTCACTCAGGTCAACTAATACAGGATGAGACAGTTTTTATCTCCCTCAGATCATCTAAAGCTGATGTTTCTTTGCTCTTAGAAATACAAAGTTCTGGAAGGCTACTTTGCAGAACAGGACTTTACCTGACTTGCTATTTTATTAAAGTCAAAGAAAAATATTGGAAGGAGGATTGGGACCTGGCAAATCACTAGTGCTCAGCTTTCTCTGTGGCCCCCAAGTGTTAATATTTACAGAGTAGTGAGGTCTGGCAGTGCTGTGCCTGCTGATCCTTGCCTGCTGCTCCCCGTCTTAAAGTGTTGGTGGGGCCATGAAGTGGGAGAGAAGTCTGGAGCCTGAGGACCCTTTAAAAATTTAGTTAAGTTAGTCTTGTAAAGTAACCTTGCCGGAAGGGAATGCAGCTTTTCTGCTCCTGTGTATCACAGTTTCAGAGTCAGC
Source organism: Cryptotis parvus (assembly GCA_021461705.1). Classification (NCBI taxonomy): domain Eukaryota; kingdom Metazoa; phylum Chordata; class Mammalia; order Eulipotyphla; family Soricidae; genus Cryptotis; species Cryptotis parvus. The sequence continues at coordinate 54,161 of JAJIBD010029029.1, forward strand.
CACAGACCAACTGGCAGCCTTTCCATTTTATTTCTTCTACCTTCTAAACTCTGATTTGTGATTTAAAAACCACAGAGATGAGTAACAGGTTCTGGATACTTCTGCATTGTGTTCTTGTTTTCAGACGCCTTCTGTGATCATTAGATAATGACCAGCTTTCCTAATGCCACGTTTTCTTATCTCATTTTACATTTCTCTTTACCAGTTCTTATATTTTATAACATTCCCCTGAGGCTAAATAACCTTAGCCAATTCTCCCATTAAACCGTTTCTTGTGTATATCAAAGATATATAAACAAGATTATAGTTTTAGACACAGAGTCTTTTTTAAATGAGTACTGATTTTGCTGTTTATGGTTTTTACCTTTTTTTTAATTAGCTTTGACCCAATATATTTTTGAACATGCTCTTGCTCTATTCTCTATGTAAAGAAATCCTTCTCCTCATTCAGATAATAAACACTGATTTGTTAAATATATATCATAATCCTAATACTGTGCAAAATCCTTGTGTTCGATGATTTGGAATAAAATCCTTATTTGTAAGGAGTGCACAATTTATTGGTTGTTGTCTAGGGAGGTCAAAGGAAGGAAATAGGATATTTATAGCAGTGTTTCACAAAGGGTGGTCTCAGTACCCAAAACATCTGGATCACCAGTGAGCTTGTAAAATACACTGCAAAATATTATGCCCTTAACCCAAACTATTGACTCAAATGTTGGGTCAGGCCCAGCAACCTATGTTTTAATTAGGCCTAAGTTTGGCTCTGCTTGGTATTCAAGTCTAAAACCACTGAAAAACTATGCAATAATTGCATGGTACAATAGCAGAGCATTAAAAAAAAAACATGCAGCAAACTTAGCATTGCCTAAACAGGAAAAATTCCTCAAAAGAAGTTATTTCCTTTCACTTAAATTTTATTTTAATTAATATTTTAATTCAACAAAATTAAAAGAATTTATAAGGTTGCCTTCTCTGTATTAATTGAATAAAGAGACCTAAAGATATTGACTTAAGTCTATAATGAGACAATTTCAATAAGGAAGAAAAGGTACAATTGTGCCTTTATTATTTGTGGTCGAGGATGAAATTACTTCAAGTGGAGAACGAAGGAATTTATAATAATTGACCACTCAAGATGAGTGTGGTAAAAACATAAATCAAGTGAAGAAGATCATGGATTGAATAGGATTAGAGGTGAGAAATAGTATAAACAATTAAGATCTCTTAATTTGCCTGGGGAGATTGGCACCGAGTATGGTGTTGGGCAGGGAACTATTTCACCATCTTACTAAAAGGCTTGCAAAGCTGACTACCACATCTGCATACCAGATTCTAGTGAAAATGATGTTACTGTCAGAGTAAGCCAGATTAAAGGGAGTGGAGAAAATTGGAAGCATTAAATAAGGAATATTAAGAGAGATTCATCTAGGCAGACATCTAGGCAGACAGGCAAAGCCAATCCAGAAAACACGTGTCATTTCAAATTAAGACTCCCTCTCAAGACAATGGTGTGTCCGTTTGTTTTGGTCCGTATGACAAAGAACCAGAGATGAGAAACTGAAATAGCAGAAATAATGTTCTCCCTATTTTAGAGTCTAGATTGTTCAAGGTCAAGGTGTCATTGGGTTGGGTTTTTTGAAACCTTTTTCCTTGAGTTGAAGACAGTCACCTTCTGTATGGTCTCTCATGGCTTTTCTCTGTTCGCACACATTCTGACACGTCCTGTAGTTCAATGAGTTCTTATCTCCTTTGATTATAAGGACATTGATTTAGGCTACTCTTCAACAGTCTCTTTTTGACTTAATTATCTCTTTAAATTCTTCTAGATAGTGTCACATTCTAAGACATTTGAGTTATAATCTTTGGAGGATCATAATTAAGCATATTACAGGTTAGAAAAGCAAATGAGAAGACTCAGAAGAAATTGAATCCTTGGGGAGTTAATTCAGACTTTGACCGAGGAAGGTGGTGATTGCCGAGAGAATTCAGGCCACTGCACCTATAGCTGTGGGTCCATGTAAGAAAATTACTTGATTTATCAAAAAAAAAAGACATCTTACCTTACGTTTTAAAGCATTTAGACTGAGAAAAAGCTGGTTCCATATTTGAAGAGCCAAAATTAAATGTGTTGTTCATGCATCTTAAGTGCCTAAAAGATAAAACCTAGTAGTCACAGAGTAAAAAAAAAAATTAGAGGTTTGGGAGGATGTTTTGGGCCATTCCCAGACTCAGTGATCAGGGTGTGGTGCTAAGGATGAAAGAAATCTCACCCAGAGCAGCCCCATGTAGGGCAGGGTCTTACTCCCTGCACTGTCTCTCCATCTCTCACAGAGAGTGATTATAATAAAGCATTTCTATCCTTGTAAATAAGAAATGCTGAATGTGGATTTACTACTTTTTTTTGTGTTATTCTGTTGAGAATTTCAGGCGACTACTGATTTTTTTGTTTTCTCAATAATAAAGGTGTTCTACAAATATCTACTTCACATATATAATTACCAAATGAGATCATGTGTATTAAGGAATCATAAGACAGGACAATTTTGTAAATGTAAGTTTTTGTAAATACAAAACTTATAATAGTAAGTTTTGTATTTACAAAAATATAATAGTAATTACTCCTACCTGTAGCTCTCCCAAATCCCTATCTCTGTGCTTGAAGGAAACAGACTTTATGTATGGACTCCCTATCCTTTCCTTGCTTGACCTGTGTGGAATGAGTCATTGGGTTGCTCAAGGCACAAAAAAACACATGGGAAGAAAGAGCAAATTGAGGCCAGACATCATCTGACTTCCTTTTTGTCAGGTTACTACAGGTATTACCATCTCTAACAAATAGCCACAACTCTATGAGGACAACCTTTAACCTCTTATGTACTGCTAATGGTTCCCACATCTTCCTCCCTGTAGAGTCATCACTTTGGGGCACCTTTTCTATTGTTTGCATTCCAGTCAATAGTCCTTTTGCAAAATGTCACAGAATTGGCTCACTTAAACACAACTCTATTCTGATGGAATTCTGATTGATACATTTACATAAACACCTATGAGGAAAAGTAAAAAATATTCTATCAAGAGCTGTCTCTGCAATTCCCCAAAAGTCAGATTTAATTGATTTGATTTTTTTCTGTTCTCTATCTCACCATTTTTATTGACACAAGTGGCTCTTTAATTTTATCAAGGATCTGCAGGATGATTCAGAAGTTGCTGCTTGAAGAATTAGCAACCTTGAGGGTAGAAAACTAATTAACATAAAACTTTTCAATTACCATAGTGCAGATTTCATACTAAAACATCTATAAAACTGCTCAGACCATTTTTTCTATTCATTGGTGCCTGAAACTGACTCATGATCAAAATAAGTAAAACAATTCTCTAGATATATAGATATATGCACACATAGATATACCTGTAAGCATCTGGAATTTTATTTCATTCATTTATGGTAAAATTTACTAGGGATTTTCTTGTTTTATGATTTTTACATAAGGGGTTGGAAACCAAGAACTATGGAGGTTTTTCAACTTTTCTAAACCAGATAACAAGACAGAGGCATAACTAAAAAGAGATCAACTGCTAAGATTCTCGGCTATTGAGAACTGAGATAAGTCAGCAATTAACAGAAACTTTAAGTGAAACATTTACTTGGAAAGGTAAAACACTGAGCATAAAATAAATGAAGGGGAAATGAGGTTTCCTGACAATCTTAAAAATTTTATATTTACCACTCTATATATTTCCTTATCCAGATTTTTAGCATTCCTATCATTTTGGTATGGACCTTTTTTGTAGAGTTTCTCTTTTGATGAATATGATAACCAGCAATTCCCTCTCCTATTTACATACTAACTTCAAGCTCCACAGGAAGGACACAGTGTTCTGATAAGTGATGAAAATAGTCATTTCATAAATTGGAATAAGGTAACCTTAAGCCATTACTTTGAAGTATCATTAATGTTTCCAACTCATTTCCTAAGGAGAGGAAAATCTGCCAAAGTACTCCAAAAGATAAACAATATTTGGCCAGTGAACATCCGCAGTCTGAGGACAACTGGCTGATGAAACTATTTCTATCATAAAATCTTACAAATTAATTTAGCTTATAGAGCACTTCCAATAATAAAGACTTAAGAAATTCTCTCTTCACTAGTGAAATATGAACAAATTCAAAAAGAAACAAAACACATTCATTCAATTTGAATTGGATTTTTGGTCCTTAATTTTTACAACAGATAATTATCGATATCCTCAACCATCTAAAGCCAGAAAAGGAAGAATATTCTCCAACAACAAAATCCAATTTACTGTTAACACAATGATCTTATCCTCTGCTACATTTCTCTTCATCTATTTAACTTATTAGAACATTACTGAGTAGTTGAAGAGGCATTCCTGGATTGTCCAGTAGAAAGAGGCGATTCATGGACCACTCCACTTTTGGCCAATGTCTTCAGGTCCTCATTCATTGTATCAATACTAACCTTACTCTGCCAGTTAGGGGCAAACGTTGTCATTCCTATATTCTCTTCTGATTTCTTGGCAGAATATTATATTAGACATGGCTTTCAGGTTCATTAAATTTATTTAATTTAAATTTAATTTAAATTCATTAAATTTATTTAATGAACATGAAAATCTTTAAGATATCTATACAGAATCTTAAAGATATCTTATCTTTAAGATAACTTATCATAAAGATATCTATATCTGTACCTTTGAGATATCTATACAGAGCTCTGTTTATTTTATTTTCCCCCCCAAATTTTATTACACCATTTTAGACATACAATTGAAAGATGCTCATGTAGAGTTTTGGTTCTACAGTATTCTAACACCCATCCCTCCACCCAAACCCATCTCCCATCACCAATGTCCCCACCTCCCTCTCCCTCTCACACCTCAACTACTTGGCAGGTTCTGTATGTCATTTCTCTCCTCTCTATCTCTCCCTCCGCCAAACTTTCCTGCACATCGTGTAATGCAGTGCATTAAAGGATATTACTGTTTCCACTATTTTGATGGACAGCCACGGCCTCTTGCGCCGCTTGACCTGGGCTCGAACTAGTTTTGCTCTGTTAATTTGGTGCGTGAGGTAGTATCCCACAGTCTGGACAGCGAAGGTGGTGGCTATTGTGGTGGGCGAGTCTCATCCGGCTGCTTCTGGGACCCCCAGAGGTGATGGGCCCACTCCCAAAACCCGTCTGTCCTCCCGGGGCCCCATGGTCAGCTGGGCCAGAGCTCTGTTTTAATTTCTAAAAGAAAAAGGATGGCACTGTGATGAAAAACAATGGTCGCAGATGGAAAGAAGCGGCTAAATTCCTAAAAAAAATTGCAACTATAATATAGGTCAATATTTACAGTACTCATTATTCTGAGTACTTGCTAATTTTAAACACAATGTTATTCAACAACAAAATCTATAGAAATTGCTATGGTGTCTTTTAAGAATGAAAAATCTTGATTCCTCTTACAAATTTCTTTTTTTAGAAATATTTTGAAATTCCATTTACCTTGGACTGATCCTGGTTATTTAAAAATACTTTGGTAGCATTAACATTTAGTTAATTCTTACTCAACTAACTAAATTTGAGTCTGCCTCAATTTTAGTTACAACAATAAAGGATCCTTGTATTCTTAAATCTTAGAGCGTATTCACAGAGGGGAACAGCGCAAACTGTGCCCATTGATTCCACGTACCTTTGAGACTTTGGAGTTTGAGTAAAAATTGCCACTTGAAGTCAAAAGCGGGACCCTTCAAAAGTGGGAAGCCTGAGTCTTGGTCAGTAAGGGGGTTGTGTTGTGGGGATTTGGAGGTGAGGAGATAGTGATTTTCCACTAGAAATTAAGAATAGAAAATTAATGAGTTACTTTATTGCAAATTATCACTGTACACTATTATCAATACATGCTAATAAAGTTGGTGTGCTTAAGAGCCCATTCATTAGCATGTGAAATTTCCCCAAATTCAAATAACTGCTAGATTTTAAAGTAGATTTAGAACTGTAAATTAAAGCTGCCTTCCATTTTGTTTTCCAACTGAGTTAATTTTAATTCAGGGATTACTTTTCAGTAGTAAAACTGATTCAGTAATATTTTTTTATTCATTCATGTTCAAGATTGGGATTTTTTTAGGAGTCCGATTCGGTACCTGCTGAAGGGATAATACAAAGTGTATGGCACTCTCTTGCAAGCAGCCAACTCAGGTTAGATCCCCAGCATTGCCAGGGATCCCTAAGCAGCAATGTGATTAACGAGCACAAAGTGCCAGAAAAAACTCTTAGCAAGTTAGATGTAGCTTCAAAACCAATTAAAAAATAAAATAGATGACAGGTGTTAAAGTTATATAAGTAATGTGACACTCTAGGGGAAAATGATGGAAGCACGACACAGCAAGAGAAGAAAACAGTAGATAAGCAAGGTGGTTTTACTTTTATTCACGCCCCTATGAGGGCTTTGGTACATAAAATAAACCTAACTCTAGTACAATGCACCACCATTTTTCAGTTGGTGGTAATTCACCACCACTTTTTAGATCGTGAGTCTGTAAAGAGCTGTGAGTTGTGGAAGGGTGGGGTGGGATTTGAAATGGTTCTTAAGTAAGGAATACTAATTTATTTTATTTGTATTTCTTTGTTTGGTAGGTTTTGGCTTGTGGACCACACTCAGACATGCCCAGAGTTTTATTCTTGGCTCTGTGCTCAGAAATTACTCATCGAGGATCTCAGGGGTCACTATGAGGTGCCAAAATTAAACGCAGCTCTGGTTGGTCCTGTATCTTTCCAGCCTGAAAGCGCTCATGTAAAGAGTAAAATTCATCTGAGGAGGGAAGAGCTGTGAGATCCTCTCCCTATACCAATGGGAGAGAGAGAGGGCTAATACTACTCACAAAGTTGTTCAGGGTATGGGAAAAAACCACCAGCTGCTCAGAGAAACAGACGCTAATTTATGCACTTTCAGATTAAATTTAAATTGTATCAATTTAATAGTCTGACAAAATTATTTTAATTATTTATTAAATCAAAGAAAATTCCATTGTTGCTGAAAGAATGGAGCTAGATTTCATGGTTCTCACTGTAGTGTCAAAGAAAAAAAAACATAATTCAATCTTTAGAATATTTTTTTTAATATACGAGTAGGGTATTTTTTAAAGATACTAGAATTAGAAACTTGACCTCCTTCCATACAAAGAGATAGTAACACATCAGGACTTATCAGCTCTATTGTAATGCTGAGATCACTCTCACTATCACTATCTTCCCATTCATTATCAATTTGCTCCAGTAACATCTCCATTTGTCCTGTCTCGTGCTAGTAGAGCCCAAGGGCATCTGCTTGCTCCAGGAACATAAAGAGCCTCAATCCATTATATTAGGTCATGGGAATGACCTAATATAGTGTTATTGGTATTTGGCATATCAAATACGACATGGGTAGCTTGCCAGGCTTGCTCTGCGGGTGGCATACTCTTGTAGTTACCTCTAAATACAGAATTTATTGGTGAATAAATGCTGAGATACTCCTCTTTATTTATTTTTGGGTAGATTTTTTCATACTAGGGCATGAGTAATAGGCAGCTGGAGTATGTACTTTTCACAGGACATATTCTTGGTCCTTTGCATCTGGAATCTAAACATGTCTTCTAGGTAGAGCCTATGATCTTCTTTATACCTGAGGAGGAAATGTACTTCCAAATTTTGAGTGCTTACCTGAAATTGTTCCATCAACCTAGTAGCTCTAGCTACTAGGTTTCAACATAAATCTGAAACATTCTTGCTATGACCCAGTGACTCACTCTATTTTAGTATTTGGGTCAGTCATATTCCTCCCTAATTTGGATAAACTGTTCATAATGAGAGCATTTTCTTGGCAAATTCATCTTGATTACAAATGGGTTTTCAGATACTTTAGCATATAATCTCATCTCATGAAAAGTGCCAAAAGAGGATAAAGGTAAAGGTTATTTTAATGTTCCCGACTTTGCTTCTGCTTAATAATTATGTCTCACTAGCCCAAATCCGACTGATGTTCTAGAATTCAATCTCTCCAAAGTTATATTTTTTAAAAGACATCCAAGCAATGCTCTGAAAAGCCATTCTTTAAGATATCTGAAATCAAGAAGAAAGCAGTTTTATAACCTCTTTTTTCTCCTCTCTGACTGCATCCCCTTTCTTTGTCCTTTTTGCATGTTTTTCCCAGTTGATTGACAATCTTTTCAGTTTTTCCCCCTGAACTCTCAAAGGCAGGGGCTAATAGGTGAGTCTCATTTCTCTCAGTGTATCGACCAACATGATTAAAAGGGAAGGCTTGCTATCGTGGACACAATAACCCCAAGAATTATGTTATAATCTCAAACTTTGCTTGCTGCTGCAGTTTACTTTATGACTCGTTAAAAACATCAAGTATATTATTTTCCATATTTCATTACAGAATTTCTTCCATGGCTTTTTTGACTATGTAAGCTTTTTCTCAGTTGCTTTATTTCACATTTCCTTGCATTCTGCATCCCTCTATAATTTTTGCTTTCTCAGGATTCTGCTGATGTCAAGTTAAAGGAGAGGGGTGAGGTGTTGCTAGAGAAGTTGAGAGGAGTCACTATCACCTTGTCTGCCCCAGGGGACAAATTTAGCCCCAGTAGTGTGTTCACACATGTCATATATATATACATGGGATTCATATATATATATATATATATATATATATATATATATATATATATATATATATATATATGGGATTCATACAGCATATTTTTGTTTTCACAGAGTTATATTCCTCTCGAACCTTTTTTGCTGGGAAACTGAAACTCAAACATTTAAATGGTTTGTCCAAAGAAAATGACTGAAGGTGTTCATACAAAATCATTCTAATTTCATGCATGTATAACCTCCCACAAAACATTCCTCCTGGAATTGAGTCATAGGACATTTTCTATAGATTTTAGTAAATCTTATGATGTAACTGTAGGCCAAGTATCCAGACACTCAAACGTACCCCTATTTTTTGGGTGAAGGTCTCAGAAAGCAAATGATGCCAGCCCATGTCTGTCGGGGCGCTCCGCGGGGTCCCGACAGTGCCGGGAAGCGAGTTCCCTTCTACCTCCGAAGCCGGCGAGGAATGGATGAGCACTCAGGGATCCGATGAGGTTTTAAAAGACTTTACTTATCACAGGTTCAGGCATACAAATCAGCAAAAAGGAAAAACCCGATGCTTAGGATTCCAGGCTAGAACCCCAGCCACGTGTAGGCCAAGATGGCAACCACCACGTGTGAAACTTCCAAGGGAATAATCGCTCACAAGGCGAAATCCCACTGGGAAGAAGAAGCCTGGGAGAGCGGGGAACCGGCTGGTTTATACCCCCAGCAACTCAGACCTTCCTCCCATTGTTATGGAAAGCAGGGGAGGGTCCAATGCCTTTAGGTAGTCCCTCCCTGCATCTCACCTAGGGCCTTTACTGTGCTAATGTTTTGAGCCGGAATGCCTTTGGAAATGTAGAGAAGGGGGTTTCTGAGATGGCATGTCACTGTACCAAAGATCAACACCAATGCCAGTTAAATATTTCTCCAAGCCTTCACAAGTCTCCTCTACTTCATTGTAGTTTTATATTTTATCAGGGAGCCATGCTTGTTTGTTTGGAAGCAAACAGCATTTCTCTCTGGTCTAATTACTTAGGTGTCCTTACGTGGCCAGGCTAATATGCTGGTAAGATCTAGCTAGTCCCACGATGATTGTGATAGCATGGGAGAATATTTATACCAGCTAGTACAGCATACATGGTCAGATAAACTGCCACATTTAGACTACCCCCTTATCTACGGAGTGATCTGCGGGGAGGCAATCCAGAGCAGATGCAGCGGCCCTTAGGAGTCCTGCAACAACTCCCCCTGATTAGTTTACTAATAAAAATTGAAAAGGTAAGAAATATTTAGTAATGTACAGAAAATTAAGATAAGAAAAAACAATTCCAATTGCAAAATGATAATACATGTTACTTTAGGATCCTAACTTGTTTTTTGGACCCAAAGCAAAGTTCAAGATAAAGTGTTTTTAGCTGTCTGATTATAACGGACTATAGTTTGCATTGTCCATAATTTGTGAGAGTCAATTTGCTATATTTTATGTAAAGTCGGGTGTCTGGAACAAAGTCTGTGGGGCTACTTCTGGAACAGCAATAGCGGTGATCATATGAGTATGAGTCTTTGGAGAGCAGCGATCAGGAACTCGTTGAATTGTCAGGAACACTGGATTGGGTCTCAGGAACACTGGAACAAGTATCTCGAATTCTGGAACAGGAGTCTTGAGTGCTGGAACAGGTGTCGGGAACATCGGTGTGGTATCTTGAACTCTGGAACAGGAGTCTTGGCGCTGGAGCAGGTGTCGGAACATCGGTGTGATATCTTGAACTCTGGAACAGGAGTCTTGGCGCTGGAGCAGGTGTCCGGAACATCGGTGTGATATCTTGAACTCTGGAACAGGAGTCTTGAGCGCTGGAGCAGGTGTCTGGAACATCGGTGTGGGCGTCTTGCAGGGCTTCTTCAGCAAGGAACATTGGCACCGGTAACTGTACCTGTAGCTTAGGCGAGACAAAAACACTTTTCGAGGTTAATCACAAGTAGAGATTTTAAGGCTTTGTAGGGATCCAAGTCTGGGATGGAGAGAAGAATATAGAAGCTCCAACATGGGTGGAGCAGGGAAATAAGTATGAGAATTGATGATTTTAAAATTGATAAATCTAGTGGATCAGCAGTGGAGTTGATGAATGTAATAGAGGTTTGTAGTGGTCAGAAACTGAGAAGGTAGTAGTTGAGACATAACATAGACACAACATTAATCACAAACATAATGGTGGCCACCACATGCCACACACGCACACATACATTTGATCGATCAATATCTTACAGCTGTATATGTGACCCATTTAGGGTGATAAATGGTAGCGAGTCAAGCGCTTCATAAATATAAAGCCGGCAAATGATGGTGAGAAAGTGTCTTTTCCTGTGAATAGAGCATTGGGAAAAATTAGTTTTGCAAATTATTAAATTTTTAGCGAGCACTGTTTTAGGAGTCTCGGAGTATTGAGCACTGTAGCGCAGGTTTACTGGATTCGAATATCTCATCCTGTGAACAGAATCATTAGAAAAACAATTTTTTATTGATTTAGCAAACATTTTTGTAATGAGCACTGTGATCAGAGTCCACCCATTTTCCACCCTTTTTTTTTTTTTTTTTTTTTCAGAAAGAAAATATTTAGGCTGTAAGGCAAGATATTAGACATGAACCATGATCACAGACTGCAAAACAAGATCATTATTAAAAGGAACCAATCCAGGAAGTTTAAACAGCAACTTGCAATTTAAAATTTAAGACTTTATATTGAAAGAATTAATTGTTTTCTGATTCTTGGAGAATTCTAGTCTTAACAAGTCGCAGAGGGACCCAGAGTTTCTTGGCAGGGTTATCGTCTGTAGAAATGAAAGCATAGCCTCTTCCCGAATGAGGAGGTGACCTGCAATCCATTTATCATCAATTTTCACCCAGATAGGTGAATTGACTGTTTTTGAGTTTGCATATCTTCTTGAAAGTGACGTTCAGCCGCGGTATAGGGATCTCCTTGAGGTATATTTAAGAAGTTTAAGGTAAATAATGTTAAAGATAAAGAATCCATTGGAGGCATGCTTGTTTTTCGTTGCTTTAATAGCTGAGTTTTAAGTGTTCTGTGGGCACGTTCAACTATTCCTTGTCCTTGTGGATTATATGGAATTCCTGTAATATGTTTGATCTGCCATTCCTCGCAAAAGGATTTGAAGGTTTTGCTGGTGTAAGCAGGACCATTATCTGTTTTTATGGTATGGGGAATACCCATGACGGAGAAGCACTGGAGTAAAAATGAACAAACAGATTTAGCTCTTTCAGGCGTCCATAGGAACAGCCCATATGAACCGGGAATATGTATCGATGACCACATGAAGGAAAGGTTTGTTGGGAAATAAGTTAGTATGAGTTATATCCATCTGCCACAATTGGTTTGTCTGTAAACCTCGAGGATTTGCTCCTGCTACATGAGATGTACAATGTAAAGGAGCACAGACAGGACAGTTGCGGACAATTTGTCTAGCTTGTCTCCATGGGATGCCATGGTGTACATGAAGGCGGCGGGCATTTGTATGTAGAGTCTGGTGCTCTTCCTCAGCTGATTTAAATACTGGTGCTGCCAAGAGATCTGCTGCTTCGTTTCCTCGAACCATTGGCCCGGGGAGTCGGCTGTGAGAACGGATGTGGGAGATGTATATAGGGAATGTTCTATTTCGGAGGAGATCTTGTAGTTTATGGAGCAGCTCCTGAATTATAGGATTATGGGCATTTAAAGAAGCAGTGACAATTCCAGGAAATAAACCAACTACATATGCAGAATCACTCACCACATTACATGGGCCAGATATATGGGATAGTAAATGTATCAGGGTGGCGGAGTTCCACTTGTTGGGCAGATTTATAATTTGTATGCACAGTAGTGGTCAGCGAAGGACCTGTAATTCCACCCCTTCCTGATGAGGAGCCATCAATATAATACACTGGAGCATCAGGAATGGGAGAGGAGGCGGACAATGGTGGAAATTATAAAGGTGTCCTTTTCAGAAATTCCCAGGTTTTTCCAGCTGGGTAATGATAAGATATTTCTCCTGAAAAATCTGCTAAAGCTCTCTGAAGGATTTCACTGAGTGGTAAAACAGCTTCAATTTCTTTTTTTAGGGTCAGGTAGTACAATTACATGGGGATCATGTCCAAGTAATACTTGGGTTCTTGATCTTCCCTTAATTATAAGATTAGCTATCATCTCAAGGTAAGGTGTAGCAGTGCGATTCTGCTTGTTATGTAAGTAAACCCATTCTAACGGTCCAGATAATTGGGCTATAGCAGCAGTTGGAGACTCGGGAGTGTTGAAGACCAAGAACCATACCTTTTCTCCGGGATTAAATCTGGAGAGGTAAGATTTTTGAAGCCGATTCATGAAAAAATCTAATTCCTCTTGAGCTTTAGGAGTTAGCTGCCTTGGGCTATTTAAAGCAGGATCACCTTCAAGGGTGTGGAACAGGTTACTGAGCTCACAGTTAGGAATACCAAGGGAGGGCGCACCCAGTTGATATCCCCCAGCAGTTTTTGAAAATCATTCAAGGTTTTGAGCCTTTTCTGACTAATGGAGATCTTTTGAGGGCGCACTGTAGTGCGGTCAAGAACATAGCCCAAATATTCATATGGAGGCTGCATCTGGATTTTCTCCGGAGCTACTTGTAAGCCAGCCTCTGGTAAAACTGTCATTACATCATTATATAAATTCTGGAGATCTCTGGAATTATCACAAGCTAGCAGGATATCATCCATGTAGTGGATGATGTATGCACCAGGAAATTTAGCACGAATGGGTCGCAAAACCTCATCAACAAAGTGTTGACACATCGTAGGTGAATTAGTCATTCCTTGGGGGCAATACTGTCCACTGAAACCTACGTAAAGGACCTTTATGATTAATGGAAGGGACTGAAAATGCAAACCTTTTCCGATCATCTGGGTGGATAGGTATGCTGTAAAAGCAGTCTTTTAAATCTATGATAATTAGCGGCCAATCCTTAGGAATAGCTGCTGGAGAGGAGCCCAGGTTGTAGGGCTCCCATGGGGACCATAGTAGAATTTACATTCCTTAAGTCAATCAGCAAACGCCATTTGCCTGATTTTTTCTGTATTACAAAAACAGGAGAATTCCATTCTGAAAGCGTTTCCTCAATATGTCCTAATTTCAGCTGTTCTTCCACTAGATTTGTTAGCGCCTCTAACTTTTTTGGTATTGAGGGGCCACTGTGGTGTCCATATAGGTTTGTCAGATTTCCACTGAATACGGATAGGTAGTGGGCGCTTAACCACAGCGGCCCCAATTAAAAGGGTTACTTCCGGTGTTAGGCTTATTATGGAGAGCTGGAATTGGTGCTCGGCGGGGAGTGGGACCGAGGTATGTGGATTACTGCCCCCCCACTGCTCCAGCATGTCTCGACCCCATAAAGTTAAAGGCATAGGGGCTATATAAGGCTGGACCATGGCTCACATTCCCTTCAGGGCCAATACCACGGCAGCCACCTGGCACTCTGTCGGAGAAGAGAGGAGGAGATATTGCCTACCCGCTCAGGCTATGGGACACTTTCTTTAGGGCCCAGTTAGAGGGCCAATACTTGGTGGAGATTATGGATATGTCTGCCCCTGTATCCAACATGCCTTTGAATTTCCTTTTATAAATTTCGATGGGTATAACCGGCCGCTTGGCCTGAGAAATTCTGGCAGTGTACCCAACTAGATAGTTAGCAGGTGGCTGGTGGGCTTGGTTCTGTGTGGCTGCATAACCAACAATGAAGTTGGCAGAATGGTTGGTACTGTTTAAGCCACCAGCTGTAGGGTGTTCGGACTGACTACGGATCCTCAAAAAATAATAATAGTTTAGCAAGTGGTTCCCCTTTTTTAAAAGTCCATTTAGTTGGCACAGATATTGACAGTATTATCTCTCCATGAGATTCAGGATCCAGAAGTCCGAAATGCACCATAATTCCCTTAAATTTCAGCCAATCGCTCCCCTGAATTAAACCCATACTACCTGGGGAGCAGGTCCTTTTATCCCTGTTTTTAGCATGTAGGGGTCTTGACTTGGGTATATTGTGACAGTCTTGGGGCAGAGAATGTCGAGACTGCCACTGCCTGATGGGGTAGGCCAGAGAGCATTTATTGACTGTAATTCTGTGGATTCTGATTCGGAGGATATTGGGCAGGTGGAATGAAGGAGAGTGCCCCTGGATTCAGCTGGGCCTGGGGCTGGCCCCCACCCAGTTTCCCGCATTAGGGGAGGCATAGATGTTATTTGAGCCTGCGGAGCTTGTGGAACCTGGGAGGGGGCCCATGTAACATTTCCTATAAAGGGATTATTAGAATGTTGCCCTGTATTGATAATTGTAGAAGATGGGCAATCTCTACGGGTGTGTCCCTTCTTTCCCAGATAAAGCAGGTTATCTGTCCAGATGAAGCCTGAGGCTGACTTCGCCTCCAAGACCGACAGTCTCTGGCCCAATGTTTTCCTTTTCTGCACCTTGGGCATGGTCCAGGTGGGGCCCTTCGAGGGGTGGAGCTGCGATTATTAGAATAGTTTCTCCGATTATTGTTTATCCTTTGAAATTTATTTGCTTCTCCCCCCCTAGAGCTGTCTGACTTGTTTCTCTCCCTAGAGCTGTCTGACTTGTTTCTCTCCCTAGAGCTGTCTGACATTTCATCCCTCTCCTGATCCTCCTGCTGTATGGGATAAGCCTCTATATCATCCTGTGTTTTATGGGAGGTTAAACCGACATTTCTACAGGCCTTTAGATACCCCATGAGGTCAGCCTTTTTCCCTAATACCATATAGTAATGCTCGACATTTTTGATTAGCATTCTCATATGCTAAGTTTAGTTTTAGGATTTCTTGAGTGGTTGGGTCTTGAACCTGTCTTTGGATTGTTTCACATAATCTCCCAACAAAATCAAAGTATGGTTCATCACGACCCTGGTAAATTTTTGTATAGCTACCTAGAAATTCTGGGTCGGAACCTACTCTTTCCCACGCCTTTAATGCTGTCTCCCGAGCGAATTTTAAAATAGGTTCAGGTAATGTCGCTTGTTTTGCTTTGTTTTCCATTCACCTTCACCTTTTAGCATGGCAAAAGTTATAGTATGGCCTGATTCCTTTTCTCTTAAAGTGTCAATATTCTGGTTAACTCCATCTGCATACCACATATGCCATTGCATGTACTGTGATTTGTTTAGACAAGTATCGGCTACCGTTTCAAAGTCTCCCAATACCCACTGACTACTTTCGCTCCAATCAGCTAAATATTTTAAAGTATAAGGACTTGATATTCCAAACCTGTCGCAAGCCTTCCTAAACGGGGTTATTGCCTCAATTTTTAAGTCTTCATGAATCGGTTTTACTTTATCTTTAGATTGGTCATGAGAAAGATTGCTGGGCTTTGCTCTTTGACTCGAGCTAATCTGTTTTCTCCCCTTCTTCCTCATCAGAGCTTGTAGTATCTGGCAGAGGAACATCTACCCCATTGAGGGTATTAACTCTGGGGAGATTTTCAGCTTGGGAATTTGCCTCCTCTGGGTTTTCCTGTTCCTCCTCTAAGTTATCAGCCACATTAGAATTCTTTTTTAAATTTTTTTGCTGGGAATGTATACACCTTTTTCAAGTCTACAGTTTTGGGGCGTGTTTGTGAGCGGCTTTTAGTTGGTTCACGCCTCAGTATTGGGTATGCGCTAGGTCCTGATTGATAAGTTATGAAATCAGAAATCTCCCTGCGTAACACATCCATTTCTTGGTTTAAGTTTTCAAGTTTCCTATATGTTTCTTCCTTTTGTTCTTTCAATCTTATGTGTAACTTCCAAACCTCCTCTTTCTGTCCATCTATTCTATCTCTCTGTCTGTCAATTTCTTCCTCTAAGATAATGCTGATTTTATCGATATCCTTCTTCTGCTCTTCAAACTTTACTTCAAATTTTAAATCCTGTTTAATAATTTTACTTTCCTGTTCTTCTAATTTTTTCCTTGAATTTTAAATCCTGTTCTTCTAATTTTTTTCCTTGAATTTTAAATCCTGTTCTTCTAATTTTTTCCTTGAATTTTAAATCCTGTTCTTCTAATTTTTTCCTCAAATTTTAAAATCTGGTTAATAATTTTACTTTCCTGTTCTTCTAATTTCTTTTCAAATTTTAAACTCTGTTTAATAATTCTGTCCTCAAGCTTTAAGACCAGTCTACCTGTAGCTTTATGATCCTCACTTATTTCTTCAATCGCTGAGTAAATCTCGTCCCTTAAGATTGCATTCAATTTATTACTTTCCTCCCTCTCTCTATTAAACATTGTCCTTACGCAAAGGTACAGTTTAAAAATCGCAAGGACCCAGATGATTTGTGAAAAGATAGAGTAGTTCTCAGAAAGGAACTTTATAGACTGGGCTATGTATGGTTCCGAGCCAATAAAAGATACAATGTATCTATACCATGAGATATCCATCATTTTACTCACGGTTCGGAGGCAGATGATCTCTGTCCGATGATAATTAGACCAGGCGATGTTCGTGGTGCCTACACCAGGGGCGCCAAATGTCGGGCGCTCCCCGGGGGTCCCCGACAGTGCCGGGAGGCGGGTTCCCTTCTACCTCCGAAGCCGGCGAGGAATGGATGAGCACTCAGGGGATCCGATGAGGTTTTAAAAGACTTTACTTATCACAGGTTCAGGCATACAAATCAGCAAAAGGAAAAACCCGATGCTTAGGATTCCAGGCTAGAACCCCAGCCACGTGTAGGCCAAGATGGCAACCACCACGTGTGAAACTTCCAAGGGGAATAATCGCTCACAAGGCGAAATCCCACTGGGAGGAAGAAGCCTGGGAGGCGGGGAACCGGCTAGTTTATACCCCCCCAGCAACTCAGACCTTCCTCCCATTGTTATGGAAAGCAGGGGAGGGTCCAATGCCTTTAGGTAGTCCCTCCCTGCATCTCACCTAGGGCCTTTACTGTGCTAATGTTTTGGGCCGGAATGCCTTTGAAATGTAGAGAAGGGGGTTTCTGAGATGGCATGTCACTGTACCAAAGATCAACACCAATGCCAGTTAAATATTTCTCCAAGCCTTCACAAGTCTCCTCTACTTCATTGTAGTTTTATATTTTATCAGGGGAGCCATGCTTGTTTGTTTGGAAGCAAACAGCATTTCTCTCTGGTCTAATTACTTAGGTGTCCTTACGTGGCCAGGCTAATATGCTGGTAAGATCTAGCTAGTCCCACGATGATTGTGATAGCATGGGAGAATATTTATACCAGCTAGTACAGCATACATGGTCAGATAAACTGCCACATTTAGACTACCCCCTTATCTGCGGAGTGATCTGCGGGAGGCAATCCAGAGCAGATGCAGCGGCCCTTAGGAGTCCTGCAACACATGTCCATACTTTTTTGTTCCACGCCTTGCTCTTCACAATAACAGGAGTTCATTTTCTGCATCTCTTCGGTATAGAGCTATCTCAGTAGGGTATGGCAAGGGTTCTATAAAAACACACACAGAGTTTTAGGGCTACTTTGTCAGGAAAGTTCAGACACTAGTACCACAGAAAAAATCTATAACAATAGACTGTGCCAGTGATCCGAAACTGCCTGAACCTTTGCCCACAGAAGAGAGGCACAAACTAGCTGAGAGGACAGTGAGGAGACCAGGCCAGAGGTTCACATATCTCACCTACAGACACCGGATCTGGTACTGCAGAGATCTGCTTCCACACATAACACCACTGTATAGTTAGCTTAGGTCACTCCAAAAGTACAGTATGATCAATCTGATTTAAGATAAATGCAATGCAAGCTCAATTATTTATTATGGAGCGCTCCTAGATGCTGAAAATGTCACTTCACCTCTGTTTAGTTATTATGTAATTACCTGGTAAGAGAGAGTGGTCCCACTGGAGTAAATAATTCAATGTATGTAATAAGAACACATACAAGATTCAATATATGTGATTTCAGCTGCTAGTCATGAAATATCTTCATTTATTTTTATTTTTCTTTTAAGTTACGACCATCTGTATCCAGGGATTACTCACAGGCTCTTCACCATATCAATTACTCCTGGCAGTGCTTGGTGGACCCTTATGAAGTTACCAGAGAGATAAATCAGGAGTTAGCTGCCCATCAAGGCATTACTCTACCCTCTATATTACATAACTCTGGCATCCAAACATCTTAAGAATTAAATATTTACTGCAGCCAGTTGGTGATCACTTACTAGAGAATAATAATAATAAAGAAGGGTATTAATACAAATGACAAAAAAAGAAGAAAATCTAGTATGTGCTAAACATTGGAGCACTTGCAAAAACCCTAAATTTATATTTTCTGCCCTTAGGAAAAAGTAGATAGTATGCAAAGAATATAATAGTGGTTAAACATGAAGCTGTACGTATAAGAAGACTACAGTTGGTGAGTCGATGAAACTGAGAAACTACTGTGCCTGTTAAGGATAGATGTTAGGTGGAATCTTGATATCTTAAGAAACTCATGTTGAAAGTCCTCATCCTACACTACCTTAGAATGTGGCTGT